>VMKM01001849.1:0-107168 GCA_008360985.2 Macquaria ambigua
TGCAGTAGAGGTCATAAGCCCCGCCTCCTCCATGTAAGCGGATGGGACATGGACTAAACTGAAAAGTCAAAGTACACATCAAATACATTTTTCCCAAAGATGGTTTCTGTCATTTTAGGTAGTTCTTATCACGCTGATGTGTGTTCAAGTGTTCGTTTTTCTTTTAAGTTCGTTTTTAATTAGTTATTTGATGCTATAAAAACGGGGTGTCACGTCATGATTGACAACTGTGAGTGTGCTCACGATTGGCTCCGGCGGGTGTATAGGCAGCTCCACCGCGGATCACTACTGCACAGACTCTGGCTTCAAATGCACAAGATGGCAGGCTCCCGTATCCGGGGTATTTTGGCTTCATTTTTTACAATGGGAGGAAGTGGAGACGCGTCATCCATCTTTATATACAGTCTATGGGCTTCCACAACATTCTTCATGTCCCAAAAACCAAGCTTTTAGTAAACGATCCCCAAAGTGGATAAATTGAAAAACACTGGCCTCACATTGTTGTGAGGACGGGGGAAACTGAGGTTTTGGAGAACAATGAAATTCAGACTGCTCAGTCACAACAACCTAAACCCCTAGTGAGGACGCTCATAGTTTTCACATGTAAAAAGCATTTTCATATTTAGCCAGCTTAGTGTAGAAATAGTTTAAACACAGACGCCCTTAGTGACCCCTGCAGACCAAAGTCTGATGACGCACAACAAGGACAAGTAAGCAACATCCATCATGGAAGCATGATTCATCTCTTCCTGATGGTTGGCCACAGCAAAAAATAAAACAAAGCCTGAGACGAACAAATGTCTCCCCAAAATATGATGAAAAGTGATAAAAAAGATAATAGATAAAAATCACTGTGTGTGAAATGGAAATGAAAGTGTTTGGGATGCCTGGGAGAGAAAAAAGAATAGGAGAGACCGGGGGGGGGGGGTTGAGTAGAGACAGATTAACAGAGGTAATGAGAGGAGAGGATGTGAGCGAAGAGCATGACAGTAGAATACAGATACAGAGCAGATTAGCGCTGTTGGAGTACGTTTCCCTTTCAGAGAGTTCTTATCCAATGTACTGCATCCCTCTGTGATGCACACATCTCACACACACATACACACACACCTTTACCTCTATTTTCTACTGGGCTCTCATCTCAATACATATTGCCTTACCTATTCTCCTGTCTTGCACTCACCATCTACATTTTTTGTGTCTTTTCAAGAACTCTGCAGCACACTGTATATGTAGGTCACCATACGTTCCCAGTGTTGCTTAGCTTAGTGTCTGAGTGGCTATGTCTGTGCAATATGAAAATGTATGAGTAGCTCTTGCTGTATGTATGTGAGTTGTACTCTGCAAGATACAGCCTATAATCATTGATCACTCTGACAGGAAAAAAGAGCGCTACTCATAACTCACATGCAGTGACCAGTACAGGGTAATATACATATATATTAATACACATATACGTATATTACAAACATATTTCTAAACATACTGCATTGATTCAAACACTGGGGTTATACAACACATACTGTACATTAAAGTGCTTCAATGTTGTTGCTTCAGAGGGAACATTATGGAGTTTACAAAAGCTGTAGAGTTGCTTTTTTCTATTTTCATAATTTGAATCTTACATGAGTTATTTAGGTACTTTGGGGAATTTTGAACAAATATAAAAAGACCCTATCTTTTTTTTGATTACAATGTGCTTCTCTAATAAGGTCCCAACTGGTACATATCAGGTTTTTTATTTGTGTATACATGGCTGTGTTTGTGTGTGTTTGATGAGTCATTACACAAAAGGGTGGAGAGCAGACCTTGGTGTAGACCAAAGCCACTGCCACACTGATAACTACCTTTTGGGAAATTAAAATAGGTTTCTGTGCTTTTTTGGCATCTAGGGAGATTGTGCTTTGTACCTATGCAACTTTAAGAAAATATTTCAAAAACATACTGGCACTGGCTCTACTTTATAGCAGCCATTATACACTTGAACAGGCTGTTTAAAGTGATAATGGGAATATAATACACAGCAGCATCACCATCATGACAGTAAGCGATGCCCTGTGTTATTGCAATAATAGGTTCACCAAATCTCAAGGGCATGTGGCATTGCTAGCCCAATCTTCACCTTCAGGATAATGGAATAATAATGGTATGGTATAATGGTAACTTTAATATACATAGCCTACATAGCACCAAGTTTTCATTAAGCTCAGACAATAGACCATTTTCACTGCAGACATTTTGAATTGTCAAAGCAGGAAAAGCACAGGTGGGATTAATAACTTTAATGATGGCTGCATTCCATTTAGGTGAGCCAGTTCCAGGGCTCTGGTATTGTGCATGCTCACTCGCTGACATGGCCTACTGGGACACTTAATGGGAATGGAGACATCGTTAATATTATTATTTACACCTGTGCTTTTCCTGCTTTGACAAGTCAAAATGTCTGCCGTGAAAAAGGGTCTATAACAGCACCTTTATAGGCCAGCCTTTCAGTTAAGGACATGGCTGCGTTCAGTGCCCAAGAAACTGGAGCTGACCAGCATCTTTGTCGACTAAGTGACTAAGTGTTTTGCTAAATGGCCAAAAAAGCCTGAAACAGCATCTGTCTGGTCAACTGCACACTGTCCAATTCGCTGATCCAGTCTTCATATGACACCTTTAAGGCACTGCAGGTGGACCGAGTGTGAAATTAACACCCCTGGAGCACCAAATATAAGGTAAGCTTGTCTTCAGTTAATAACAGTCAGGGGCCACATTGGCCAGAGAACTCTCTTTGTCTTTGTCTTTGTTGGTCTTTGCTGAACTCTGACAACCGTACACTTTCTCTGACAATGAGCCATTCAAATTAAATCAAACCAGCTGTCTATCAAACACATTCTTTATTAAAGTAGCTGCTTGTTTCACTGGTTCTATACAAAGAGGAGGACTCTAAACTTTCAAGTTAATCTGCTGTCTGATTGGGAAATTTCCATAAATCACAACAGTTAACAATATATGAACACTTTTCAGAAACATAAGGCAACATTTAATTGCTGACAGATTGTTGACAATGTGACGTACTGCATTTACTCCAGTTGATAACTTATAAACACCTAATTGAATGCTACAGGCCAAAATACTTAATTCAGTGTAACCCCCTTAGTATTAGATGGATTGCTGTATTGACCCAAATATGTGTAACTTCATTTACTCAATGGCCCTCACATTATGTGCCACTTTTAAAAAGAGAAAGAAAGAGTGTGAGATTAGTATGATAAAACAACTAGGAAAAGCTTTAAATAGCTTTTCATATTGACCGCACAACCCTAGACAGCTACCTAAACCTGCCATCTGGTTCACTTCTTGAAGTCACATGTTTAGGGATCAATGTCACACCAAATGTTCAGCAATTAAGTGAGGGGCACACACCTCAGCACAGAGAGGTTGCAGATTCACGTAGGTGTGGTTCAACTTCCTTGTAGTTCATTCAATGAAAAGATAAGTTGGAGCAATTTAATATGCATTTTCAGCTTTTTTTCTCTTCCTCATTTCTTTCAATTTAATAAGATACACGTGTGTGAATATGTTCTGTGATTGTGTCATGGGATTTTGTGTTATCATACATCAGATGATCAGGTGGAGTCCAGGCTCTAACACACTCATAAATTCAATGAAAAATATATAATACACTGTGGGAGTGAGACTGTGGGAATATTGCATTCCTCCACTGTGAACACCACAAATTAAATTACAGGTTCATGACCTACAGGATACGTTTTTCAACATTAGAGTTATAGGCAACAAAACGACTAAAAAGAATTAGGCGGTGGTTAAAGTTGGGGTTTGGCTTTGTTTAATTGTAAATATGAAAAGGCAACCCCACCCACAATACAAATCCTTTCTACAACATTTTGAAAGTCAAACATCTACTGTACCTGGTTATGGCAGTGTTTCCTCCTTAATAATTTTGTAGTGGGAACTTTTTAAAATCACTTTTCATTTGCATTTTAAAATTGTGCTAATTTAATCAAATGTTTGGCAGAACATGGTCTTGATTATGGGCTGGGGGACACTGAGGTGGAATACTGGTAAAAAAAAAGAAATTACAAATTGCCATTCCTATCCTTTTATGTGAAAAATTCAAATAGTCAAAATAAAGTCCATGTAACATATTATCCTTTAAAACCTCCCAGTTTTAACAGACAAAAAGAGGGGAGTGAGAGAGAAAATGCATCTACAGTATTTATAGCTTTTAATGTCTCACTCGTCACAGAGCATTTCTCCGAAGAACATAAAGCAATCACTACTAATTTATATCCATGACCACTTTGAAGTTTTTCATGTAATGCTGTTTTCTTTGAAACAAGTAAATAAGAAAATTGGTAAATCCTGAGTGGGCTTGTTAGACTACATGTTAACACTGAATACAAATCTCTATTTAGGGCTAAAATATAATCAGCACAAAAAGAAAAAAAAATGTTGATAGGAAAACTGCAATTACAACAACCACTCCCTGAAACTAAAACCAAATCTCTTCCTTTGTATTCCTGACATAATATATTCCATGTTCAAGGGGTGTTGACCCACCCAATAGTCCACCCAAAATCTTGTTTGTATTAAATACTCTTATTTATTGTTTTCATAGAGAACAGCGGCTTTGGACAGTTACAATGGATTCCAATGATAACAAGATTTTCCACCAGAGAAAAAGTATTCAAATGTCAATAGAAAGGATGAAAATCTTAATGAGAAGAAATTAGTTGGAAATTCAACCCACTGAGACCATTTCTACATGGTCATCAGTAGCTAGTCCATCATACTCTAGTGGAGCCCCTGTGGCTCTTTGGCTCACTCTCACCTGTTTCCCATCAAAGCCCAATGGTGAGTTTATTGTATTTCGTCAGCCTAAATAACCCCAGATTAGCTTTTTATTCTCTTACAATGAACCCTGCTTCGTCTCCAGCTGCTAATAGCAACAAGCTGCTGAATTCCTGTAGCAGGAGCCAAAAGGACAAGCAAATACCCTGTTTTTTTTTTATTTTCTCTCTAATTATAGACAGTTGTCCAGCAAGTCCAAAACTGGTTGTTTGTCTGTGCCTTCAAAATCTGACTGACTGTTTAGTCATGAGTTTTTTTCTGATCTGGCACCTCTCAGGTTTTCACAAAAATAACATGAGGGGAAACTGTGCTTCGAGTTTTGCCTGAACACACCTTTAGACTGCAAAAAATTGCTTGTCAGGAAAACATAAATAGGCAGTTTTAAGCATTTGAACAAACTACCAATGCTGTCATTTTTCTGGTGAGGACCATCTCCGCTTGGCTGTTACTCGGCCTGTACCCAGGTTGATAATTAAACACAGAAACTTTTTTATGCTATAAGACTGGTGACACAGTTGTTATAATACTTTAGGGGTTTTGCTATGGGCATTGAACCCATTCAATTCAACCAAAATAACCCCATATGCTTTTACCTGTACTCCTTCCAATACTATGAGTAAATATACACCATTTGAAATAATTTTTCAGTTGGGCTGTGTACCCAGACAGTTTCCTCACATCTTTGTCAGGTTACTTTTCTTTGTCCATCCAGACTGAGAGGGTCAGTCTCTCTGTAATATCAGTCATACAGAGTCTCTGACTCATTTCCTGTTTGCCTCTATCACTCCATCCTCTCTCTTACGCCACCCGTCAAATGGAACTTTCCACTACATTCACAGCCAACAAACACCTTTTTTTGAGATAACGCTGAAAGACTGAATGAAGTTTATGAGAGGAAGGGAGAAATAAAGACATCGACATATACAGACCAACAAAGAACAAAGAACAAAGTGCATTTATTAAATCTGAGAAAGAAAGACTATTTGAATACAAAGAGAAAGATGGAAAACGCAAGGGAGAGCTGCGTATAAGCCTTTCTACTTCTCCAGCTACAGGCTCTCCCTTCCTCTGCCGGCCTGCATTTCAAAAGGAATGAAGGGCGGGTGGTATGCCAAATTGTCCAGGAGTGCTAAGCCACGTGTACCACCATCCATCCCTCTACTCCCCTTTTTCTCCCCACATCCTCCTGCCTGTCCTTCCCTATCCCCTTTGCCCCTCTTTCTATGCTTGGCTATGTGTTATGAATTCATCTGCAGATAAAGCAGATCTATCATTCTGTCATGGAGGCAGAGAAGGGAGGTAGACTATGGAATGCCCTGGCACTGAGAGCAGGGAAGGGCTCTGAGCATAGTGCTACGCTTCCTCGCACATTCCCTGCTGCGCCTGCTCTCACCCTCTCCGGCTCAGTCTCCCTGTCTGTTTTCATGATCCATTCAATGCCCCAGCAGGCCCCCTTACTCATTCCTGTCTTACCTGTACCAACCAACCAACCAAACCCACCCAAGCCATCAGAGCTCCAACCAAGCAGCCCAGAGCTGTAATAACACAGTACCTGGCTTAACAAGAAATCACCCCTGAGTTATAAACCAAGGTAAGCTGTGGCCTGGACTGGCTTGACTGACTTCCAGCTCTGGTCTCCAGTTACACTGAACAACACCCTGCTTGCCAATCAGATAGGAGACAAATTACAGGACATGTGCGCAACACGGTAGACAGACCTCTAGAATCCAGAATCACTGTGCCCACTTGAGCCAAAATACCCAGATTGACTTGACTGATATCGCTGTATCCAAGTGAGGTGTGAAGTGTGAGGTTTGCGTGTGCATATGTTGTGTATGTGACTTGTATTCTGCATATGTACGTGCACATGTACTTGTTTTCATATACAATATACTATATTACAGAAGGCCAGTGTTTATGCTTGGCTCTCAGCCATGACACATGCTGCCACAGCTGACCCTTTACACACTCTCTCACTGTTGTTGGTAAATTAAAAGTGTGACCAGATGTACACCCACAGTGTATGGGCGTCTACAAGTGTGAACTGCATACCGTATGTTTATGACTGAGGGGATAAAGTGTTGCTTATAGCCCATTTTAATTATCTTTTTATTGCCTTATCTTCTCTTCTTCTGACAGATTTTTAGTCAAAGTGAGTTGACACCTGACTTGTCTCCTAGAATTTATGTTTATATAGTAGCAAACACATTTAGAGAGAAATTAACTGTGTTGTTTAGTTTAGTTAATTTGTTATCAAATGGTTCATACTCAACATATCTGCAAAACATTCACTGACTACGTGTTTTCATTTGTTTTACCTACAATATCATGGCAACTAAAGCATGATTAATTACTTCATGGTTAGGTTTAGGTAACTCAACTCACGTGGTTACGGTTAGGGAAAGGGTCTTTGTTATAGTTTATATTGAAACAGTCAATGCTCCGTGAGACAGGATGCCTACATTTTAGCCACGCAAGTAACATGTTTCTAGGGATTGCAATGTCGGTCGCTCTGTAGGTCGGATCCACCACTTTGGTTCAGACTGAAATATCTCAACTATTGAATGGATTGACATGGAATTTCATACAGACATCCGTGGTCCTCTGACTTTTCCTCTAGCGTCACCACTAGATTGACATTTGTGGTTTTGAATTCACATTCAAGCCCCCCTCAGGATGAATGGTTACAACTCTGCTGATCCACTGACTTTTCATTCAGCGCTAGCATCAGGTCAAATATTCAATTTGCCCAATACTTTGTGGTTTATGACCAAATACCTGCAAAACTATTGACATTGGCTGTAGAATCTTAGTCTTGTTCAAAATGTAACTAAAACCACAAACCTCCCTAACAAAGTGTTTTTGTTGCTTAAAACTAACCACACGTGGGACTCGGGACTCAAACCCCGGCCTCTGGTGTCAAAGTCCTTCCTACGACTTCTGTGTGGTATAAGAATGTAGGCACTTCCTAGACCGGACAAAACACTGCCAGTGAACATAACCTTGGCAGTAATTACGTCTCTTTCAAAATACATTAACTGAAGCACTTTGGTTACAGTCTATTGACACTATAGACATTCTAATCAGCTGTGCTTTTGAGCATCAGGTAAACATTTCTTGCCACAATGAATATGCAGCGTTCTGTAATTAATCCCTTATATATTTTCACAACTTCTTGACCCAGTCCATTCTATTTTCCTCCCTCTTTCCATCTTCTCTCCTGTTTGATTTTTCTCCCCCCCCCCCCCGTCTCTCAGAGAGAGAGAGAGAGGAGCTGCATAGTGGGAGTGTGTTGTCCCAGTGCCAGGGCAAAAATAGACAGTAAATTACAGAGCCTTCTGAGAACACCCCACTGTGCTGCATGACCTCAAAATAACACACACAGACATACACTCTCAGCCTCGCATACAAACATGAAATACACAGCGTGCTGCCCTACTTCTATATTTCCCATTCAGCCTGTTGATGTGACGATTACACAGAAACTTTTGCAGTGTGCCAACCGACAGTCCTGCACTCAAGTTATGTGCCAGTGAAGGAAACTCTGAGTCTGATTCACAGATGTTAATGCGATTGCGGCCTCATCTCAGCTTACCAAGACACACAGACTCTAAAAAGTATTTATACAGATATGTATTTATCCCCTTCCCATGGCGTAACCTCAGGAAACAATATCTCAGTTTGCAGCAAAATCACTGCTGTTTCCGTGCAACTTCCTACAGACTGATCTCTAAACAGAAGCCCCCAGTCTCTTCTGCATCAAGCCCCAAATCACCAACTACACCTTCTCTTTAGGTTTTAACAAGTTCTGGCATCCCCAATACCCCCAAATAAAAGGTAAAACATCCTGAAGGCAATGCTCGTCAACACTGCAAGCTAGAAAAAAGAGAAGACAGGGCAGTGATGAATGGACATCACAGGTGTTTGTCATACTCACCTTGAGTGAGTCAAAACAGGCAATGACTCTGCCGTTTTCCACTTGACAGCTCTTGGCAGGGTGGGCGAACTTGCACTCGCTGTCCGGTCGTGAACACGTTCCTCTCTGGAATTCCCGACAAACCTCCAACGTCAGCCACTTTGTGTCCCGGATTGATGTCACATTCACCGCCATTTTGAACCAGGCAGGAGGGGTCAATTAAGAGGAATAGATATCCAGCAAATGCAATTATGTGGGCGCCTGTATGTTTCTAATGATACTGGGACAAATGATGAGAAAGAATAGGTAAAGGACATGGGAAAAAAGACAGTTTTATGAGGTTTTGTCCCCAGGGTCTGATTTTGAAGTGAAGCCTGTGAGGCCTGGGACTCGCCTACCACCTGCGGCCCATCCTAAGAGTTTGTTTGTGGCTATAATAGGAATCCTTCACCGTCTGTCACCAAGGGCCTGGGCTGGTGACGGCCACAGAGGTTTGCTTTGTAATCTCACTCTCTCGTTCTCTCTCTCAAACACACACACACACACACACACACGGTGGTTGTCTCTATCGCCTCGCTCCTCGGCTGAACTGTCAGATGAGACGAATGGCAAAACACATTATCGATCGAGTTGGCCCATGATGAAAAGATGCTGGGCTGGAGGAGAGGAGGAATGAGAAGAAAGAGGAGCAGAAGGAGGAGGATGAGGAGGAGAAGGCTGTGATGGAGGGGACAGCAAAGAGACAATCTCCTTTCCGCTCACAGGAGCCGATAAAAGTTGTCTGTCTTCAGTATCAGGCTCTGTCCGCAGAGGAGGGGGGAGTGGTTGACTTCCGCAGAGGAGGGCTGAGTGGCATGGATGGAGAGAGGTCTGACTGGCAGACAGAGCAGGAGATGGAGGGAAGGAGGGAGGTGTCAGTGGTGTAGAGGCTGTCTCAGTGGATGGGGTTGGCAGTCCTGGCTGTCCTCAGGCTCCTGGTGTGGCTGGCAACTCCAGCAGACATGGACAAGCACAGAGGCAGAGGCGGCTTCAGTGGAGCCAAACAGCCACAGGGGTCAGCGAAAGAAGGCACTTCTCTCTGTGGAGAAGGAGGGAAGAGTGTCAGTGGAGCAGGGCTTAACGCACTCACACTCAGACACGCACACGCAGGGGTTAATACACTCAGGCACACGTTTGCATTCACACACACACACACACAGCTTCATTCAAACATGTTTCCCAGTCATTCTCTCACACATCCTCTCTCATAGCCGTCACAGAGACTGCCAGGCTCTCAGCTGGAAAATCAAATCAAACACCATATCGCTAACAGTAAAGCTCATGCATTCAGGCGCAGACAATTTATTTCAAAGGAAGACAGTGAAGAAAAGAGAGAGAGAGATCAAGAGGCAAAGAAAAAAAGAAAGAGAGCGGGAAGAATTCTTTGTATGCATCTGTGTTTGTGTCCAAAAAAAGTGACCCATAGGGATGGGTGAAAAGAAACTTTAATACCAACATACAAGTAGTGTTTTATGCAACAATATTAGTTATTTGCTGTTCTGACTATAGTTTATAGAGAATCTGATTTTTGACAGACTGTACCAACAAAAAGAAGATTGCGAAAGTGAATGAAAAAAATATATTTATAGACTTTTATAGACTTTTAGACTTTCATATGGAATTCTTAATCTCTACAATACATGTAATGTCAAACAAGTGTTTGAGTATCAAAGTATTGATTGGTGAGTTACCAATTTGCCCATCCCTGGTGAGATTGGAAACGGCAAATCAGCTGGCTAGATGGTTCCAGCCTCACTTCTGGCAGGTGGCCAGGTAAGATAAGTGAGATAAGGACTCTGTGAGGTCACTATGAGAGAGAGAAAAACAGAAAGAGAGAGAGAGAAAGAATGTGATGTATTTTACCATTTTTCTTTTGTTACACACATTCCTGCATGCTCCTTAAATCCATCATTCACTCAAAACTCATC
This sequence comes from Macquaria ambigua, assembly GCA_008360985.2. Classification (NCBI taxonomy): domain Eukaryota; kingdom Metazoa; phylum Chordata; class Actinopteri; order Centrarchiformes; family Percichthyidae; genus Macquaria; species Macquaria ambigua. Next base: position 10,741 of record VMKM01001849.1, read on the forward strand.
CAAACACTTTTCTGACCTCTCTGCTCACATCCGAGAGAGAACCGACTGCCCCCCGAACCTCCTACTGTACAGCTGCTATGCTCACAATAAGTGCCCTCAAACCTACATCCCACATGTGGTTACATCACTTCTAGGTCCCCCACACTCAGGTGTAATGTTTTTATGAATATGCTGACATGAAGCACTGATTTCTATTTAAACCAACCATCCAGGCAGAACTTTATCAAGGTCTTTATTTAGAGTAACCCCTCTATTACTGAAGTAGCCCTGTTATTCATATAGTCCTGTCTCTATATATGCGGGTTTGGGAATATGTAACTCCTCTTCTGAGCCGTCTACTGTATGTCATAGTTACGGTCAGATCTGTCTTCATTCAGAAGCCTATACTAGTAGTCATGGTTTTGGTTTGAGTCAAAAACCAAACGCCCAGCTCTGTGTCTGCTGGGCTGACGCTGCCTCTTGTGTTGTTTTTTTTTTGTGTCCATGTGCTGGTGGGAAATACCAACATAAGACTAGACAGTCAACTGCCAAACAAACTATTTTGTTAGCAAAAAAAGCCACGAAGACAAAGAGCGACACTGATGAATGATGTGAAAAAGTTGTGAGTGGTAGCGTCTTGCATTAAATGGCTAATGTTTGGTAGAATTTGATGCCACAGAGTTTCCCCACCAGCAAGTGACCACACAAAAACTATCCTGGTTAAATGAAGGTTAAATAAAAAAAAATATACAATTAAAAAACAGCACTTTAAAAAGTAGCCTATGTAATGTCTAAAAGTATAACATGTGATGTCCTGCACTCAGCCTTCTGTTATTAGCCTACTATATATACCTGCATGTAGTGGATGCAACAAATTTAGATGTTTTTCTCTTGTGATTGCTGCAAAGCATTCTGGGAACTGAAAGAAATCATGAACTGAAAGAGAAGATGAGTCAGGTTGAAAGAGGGTTAGCTGTACTACAAAAATGATTTACAGCTATTTATCACAAAATAACTCTAAACACACTGAACACCCCAGATTGATGATATCTAACAGCGATAGAACATCAAAGGGATTGATTTTTGGTCTGCAATCACCAGTACTGCAAGAAAAACCCGGTGGTTTGAAGAAACATTTGAACAAAAAAAAGAGGAAAGTGAGAGAGGAAGGAAGAAAAAGAATCAAGTAAAAATACTCCCTTGGTCAAACATTGATTGCTCATGTGTCATGCTCTCTTCTGCTATTTGGGCCGGTCACATCTGTGGTGAACTACTTTTTCAGCCCAAAGCTGATATTTTGGGAAGTGTGTGTGTGTGCGGACAAGAGCAAGAGGCCAGGGCAGCCCACTGTATCTGGCAGGAAGACTGTGGTAAGGACAGAGAATACAGAGAGGGCTACCATTACCAGTGCATTAAATATGGAGTGGCAAAATTAGTCGTCTGCATCGCCTATTCTTACTCACTTCCTGACCTCTCCTATAACTTTCTCTCTATTGCACCGCTAAATCCCAGATGTTAGGATGGTAGGTGGCATATTCTTGCATGCAAATATAAGCAGGAAGACCTACATATAAAATGCAAATTATCTCAAGAATGTCTATTTATTTATTCTGATATTTTCCAACCTGGGTTTTATTTTTATTTGTGGCCATTCTGATTGTGGGTCATGCTAAAGGCTTGCCCACACAGGAGGTGTTTCAGGCACGCTTTTCAGTCGTCCGTCTCATTTGCATCTGACGGGAACAGATATGCTTCTATTTTAATTAGGGATCCACCAATCAAATCTGCCGGATCGGTATCTGGGCCAGCACTGACGTTATTAAGGTCTGGCCCAACTGGGTATTGGCCAGACCTGAAAATCCACAATTAAATATATCCACTATCAGTTACATTCATTAAGTCACAGCAGGCTGCGGACAATTCTGGTGCCACACTTTCGGGGCACATTTGGGAAACACAACTCCAGTAAAACAAAGTATTTTGGGGAAAAGCAGCGTGAGCCTCCTAAATGTTCCCAAATTAACCTCAATTTTAGCTGAGTACACGAGGATCTACTTCTGGTGAAACTTGTCAGCTTACCAAACTGTATTTGTGCATTTTAGAAATAGGATCAACTCTACTGTATGTTACATGTATAAACAAAACAGGGCCTGTATTTTGAATGTGTGTGTATTTGAGGTAGAGAGAGATGGAAAGTGAACAGAAAAGTCAAACTAGTTCTCAATAAGACAAAAAAAAATAAAAAATAAAAAAATCCAACACACACACTTGCACACCTAAAGTGCCAGTTTTGGGCCAGAAACATAGCTCACCACAGTTGTCCCATTGCTGTTCCAGAGGCCACGGGTCTAAGCAGAGAGAGTTCAGAGTTCAGAGAGAAAACCCACTGAATACCCAGTAGCACTGAACTCTGGCATGCACCGACATAAAAGAGAATATGCCCCATTTACAACGACTGCATGAATGAAAAGGAAGCAAATAGCTGGAGAATGTACACATATTAGATTAGACAAACTTACCCTAGAGTCCTAAGGCAATGTGAATCTTGAATCTTGAATCAATGTCACGCTAGTTTTCTCAAAAGAGAACTTACTATAGCACTTGTGGAAACAGTTATGACAAAATGAGCAGCCATGAGCTTTAACTTCAAATAAAGTAGATTCAATAAATGGGGCTCCGCCTACATGTATTATTAGCCCCAGCTCCACACAGAAGCTTGAACTGAATTCCAATCAAACAAGTACAAGCCATCTGAGCGAGAGAGGCTCATTAAACGAGGCTCACGTCAAAATAGAAGATTAAAACCAAGGGGTTAAAAATATGAGAAATGACTCTGGTGTTGAGGAAATATATAAATAAAGGAGTCATCAATAAGCATCTTAGCATGTGTGAATAATGCATGCGGCCATTTCCCGTAGCCAGAGGCAGGAGATATTATTACACCATCAGATCAACTAGCCAAGGTAATAAATTGGAGAGGAGAGGGAGGTAGAGAAGGCTGGGGATATTACACACCCCCTAATGCCCCAACTTCCCCAAAAGACACACACACACACACACACACACATACACACACACATTATTAAAAGTACAGAGTAAAAGCTAGCTAAACATTTTGTCTCACTCACGACTGACTTCAGCTGTTGACGTGCGGTCGGCACAAAGCAGAGTGTAATACTGAGAGTGTCACCGGGGTTCATGTTTCTCCTCATTTAAAGAAAGCTGCCTGATCCTGTGCTAATCCGTTGGTGCCACTCGTTTGGCCGAACTCTGGATTATTTCATGGCTACAGTATGACAACTCTCCAGGAAAAAAACACACCGATTTCACCTCCAGAGGCACCACTGCTGCTGGATAACTGACTGTTAAGCCCCGATTACAATGTGTTTTAAAATTAGGCAACATGAAAGGGATAGCGTTCACAGCAAATACTAGATTCAGTTCATCAATCTCTGAAAAAATAACCATTGTACATGAGCTTGTATACAATGCAACGCCAGCACTGCATCTTTTGCTTGATCTGGGAGAACCAGTGTTAATTTTGGCATCTGATTTTGATTTAGTTTTAGTCTTAGAAAATCTATATTTGTGTTAGTCAAGTTTTAGTCAACAACTACTAAATATTATGAGTCAAGTGGCGAAATCAACTTGTGGAGCAGAGATATTTTTGGGGCGGCTCACAATACTGTTTTACTAATCAACAATGTGTGATTCTGCAGAGGCGTGCAGGTAAGACAAAAAAAGTAATACATTTCATCATAGTCATGTTTTCGGCGTAAAGGTTGTCAACAAATATCTTTTGTTTCTGTTGATGAAATGAACACTGAGCTGCGCATCCTGATGTCAATGTGCCGTGCTTAGTGCGAGCCACGTGGAATTGCACTTTCTTTTAATGCCAGGCCTCTCGCACTGTTAACACAAGCCACATTCAGCCCTGCATCTGAGAGCAATACAGAGGGAGAAAGAGAAAGAATGAGGAGAAATGGAGTGAACAGGGGCCAGAGATGGGAGCCATTTATTCACCTTGAATGACTTCCAGAAAAGAAAAGAAAATGAGGGAAGGTGAAGAGAAGAAAGCCAGAGAGCAGGTTCCTCCATGTTTGATTTCCTGTGGCTGACCTTTGGACCACAATAGACAGAGAAACAAAAGGAGCAATGGTCAAAACTTGCTGGAAAATAAGAGGAAACAATTTGCTTCAAAACAAGTTCCCCAGGAGAGACAGTGTCAACTCTGATCTGTTAATATGCCCCTGGAGTTGCTGTCTGGCAATCAAAAGGTCCTGTTTGTTTAGGCAGCAAGTTGACGGTTCATACATTCCTTAAGTGTTACAAATTCAGTGGAGGGCTCAGAATCTTTCTTTTTTATGCTTCTCCCTTTGGATGTTGGGAAACATGGTTGATTACTGCACCTTCTGAAAAGCAAAAGAGAGAAAAAGAGAAGGAAAGATGGAGGGAGGGAGGGGAAATTCAGTAATGCGAGAGGTTAAAGGGTGCTGACTGCAGCAGCAAAAAGCAGATGCTGGACGCTTCGTATTACACCGCATCACCGGCTGACCAGGATATCATCTATATATGACCTGAGCTGCCCTTTATACTGATAGGAGCCTCAGGAAGAAGGGAGGGGGAGAGGCTGTGAGAGACAAATAGCGTAACGGAGACCAGAAGTGGTGACAGGGGAAGGATAGAGGCTAGAGGAAGAGTGATGGGAGGCAAACAGGAGCAATTAGTACAAGTTGGTGGGAGACAGAGGTCGGTGTCTGGTAGTGAGAGGGGAAAAACAAGGTGAGTACTGGCAGGTACAAAAGAGGAGGAATCAGAGGGAAAAGTAGGGTTGGGAAAAAGCAGAATTTTGTTCCATTTCAAAGCACTGCTGGCTCGCCGCTGTGATACCATCTTGACATTTCTCATCTCTCTTCATTTATCTTTCTCTGATACCCACCTGTTCTCCTTTTTTATTTCTCTTCATGCGTATGCTCCAGTGTTTTCCACCTTTTCTCTCCCCAAATCTTTCCTCTCCTCAGAAATCTGCTTGCCTTCTGCTAAGTTGCCCTCGACGAGTGTCATGTGACATAAACAACTTTGTCAACGTGGTTCGTCTTTTAATAGTAGCTGTCCTCATTTTATTCGCCCACAGTCTCAGCCTCCTCTATCTCTCCTTCTCGTTCCTTGTTCACACAACACCTTATGCTGCAGTACCACAGTAATGTGCTGCAAGGTCATCATCGCCACGGCAACTAGAGAAACCATGTTTAAAGCAAGGACAAAGTGGCTAAAAGTGTCAGGTCCAGCCTGATATTATAGCAGTATGGTGGAAATCATAAGAAAAACACTAAGTTTTCAAATGTATTCAAACATTTTTTTCTCACCGTAACATACAAAATAATGTTTTGCTGTCTAGTACAACAGTCAACCCAAGATATGCACACTGATAAGGTTAGACAGCACAGGAAAAATCAGCAACATCCTTGATAACAATGAAACCTGCATCCTATTGCACTAACAAAGACGAAAGAATCTAACATAAAGATTCTTCATAATTTCTAGAGCTTGGTCCAGTCATTTAGCTGGCTGCTAGATATTCTCCTTGACCTATATTTTCCAACTTCACGCTTGAGCCATATTTTCACAAATCAGTTGTGTCATAGCCTGATATCAGCCCAGAGCAGTGTTCATTTTGTTAACAAAAACTTTATCATAGTTAAAAAACAAGACTGAAACTACATAAGAAGACAATAAAAACTATGATGAAATGTATTTTGGTCAGCAAAGCAAAACCAAAGGATTATTTGAAAGACAGACGGATGGACAAATGCACAAGTGAATTACTATTTAAATGCAGTCTTATTCCATGACCTGCAGAATCACACACTGTGTGCTCCTGATTGGTGAAACGTATCTTCCGCTGCCCACAGCTATCTCAGAAGTTGTTTTAGCTGCTTTACCACTAATAAGCAGAATATTCAACAGCATTTCAGTACTGTTATGACAATAATTTTAGCTAACGTCACCGCTTCTTGGAAGGTAAAAAAGCCACAGATTTATGGACTAAATTCATCTACAATCCCACTCAAATTGGACAAGAAGACTGCAGAGCAAGCTGAGACAAACCACAAAAACAGGCAGGCCAGCATGCTGACAATTATGAAAAGATAAGCTAATGATAATGTAACATTATCGAGGGCTGTGGATGTGTCTGTAACTTTAACATCACTTTCAGTCTGCTATCTTTTGTATTTATAGGCTAGCAGTAGGAGTGAGTGCAGGATTAATATAGAGATGACCAAAAATAAAATGAAAATACCTGCACAGAAATGTCACAGTAGACAAGAAATTGGCTGGGAGATATCACAATTCTCAGTTTACACAGCTTGTTCAGACCTAGAAGCCTCCAGACAGATAAAGTCCCACATTATTCTGTGAGTCTTACCTTTGTCTTTCTTAAAATAACATAAAATATTGCTACCCAGTGTAATAGTATAAACCCATTTGCTGTATCTTGGAGTATGAGCAGACACTGCATTATAGAAGCTAGGGGAACAATGGCTAGCTAGCAGAGGGGGCAGGACTTTCATTCTCTATATATCTTCTCTATCATACACAGCAGATGACAGTATTTGCTTCTTATATGAAAACACAGTGTTAGCTTACTGTGTACGTGTGCCAGGGGGTGAGCTGGACCCCGAGGGGTTGTGTGCCCTTAGGATTAAAAAAAAATGTCAAAACAGCTGACTATTTAGTGCTTTATAAAACACAACACTGGATTTGGTAATGACTAGCAATTTAGCAATGTTATTTGCTGTGTTATTACTGCATGTTAAGCTAGTGTAACATCTGCTAACAGCAGCTGTTTCACCAAGCTAATATTCATTGACTCTTTCAAGTAGTCTCAAAAGTCACCATTGTTTGGTTGGAATGTATTGCAGTAGAACATCCAATATTACGTTTATTCATTATACAGAAACAGAAATACTTAGTGTAGTCGTACACAACTCTAAAATAAATCTTGAGATAACATGCTAAAATATTAGCCGCATAGAAGCAGGGTTCTTGTGCTACCTTGGGGTATATAGCTAGCTGGCCTCATAGCAGGGTGAGATCTCTGTTTTTTCTTTAAATTCAAGGAATATGTAAGATTTACATAATATCCTCATTAATGATGGAGACATGGCCCATTAAGAAAACATTAAGTCACATGACAGTGAATAATGGCTGCTGGATAAGTTTCCCCATTTACTTTAGCCAAATATATTGTGTTTGGTCTCCATAAATCTACTGTATATCTCAGTCGCAATAGAAACTTTGCTTTTTTTCTTCCTGCTTAAACCACTTGAGGAGGTGATGGACATCTCCGCGACATTAATGAGCTCAAACACCTTGCCGAGGGGACAACAGTATTAATAATGCTCACGCGTGAACCCTGTCAAACAGATGCTCAGTCCCACCCATGCAAGCTTGAGATTTGATCTGGCAGTCTTCAGCTGAGTGCCGGTCATTCTGAAATTATACTCCATTACGATGATGTTTCCACAGATTGTACCATCAGGGTAATGTTAGACTTCATTCCATTCCCTAGCTCATGACACACACCCCACACGCACACACTTTAGTACTGACCACAAACCATGAGACAGCAGATCTGCATCATCTACGCAGGATACACAACTACAGAGATGAATGGAAGGTCAGTTGGTGCATTGATATTCAGGACACAGCCATGTGAGTAATATGTATGCATATGCACAACATCAACGATCTCTCTTGTGCACGCTCTCTATCTCACACACACACACATACACACACACACACAATCTATGACTCCCTGCTTCAAGACAAACAGAGGGGAGGGGAGACGACGAGGGCAGTCAAGTGGCGCGTGTGCAAGCTGTCGTCTGCACTGTGATATCAGCGCAAGTGTTTAAACAGCCTGACGTGCACATAGAGACAGGGGGTGGGGCAGTTGTAGTAGACACCCACATGAATAAGGATGTGAGATAATATACGTTGAAATGGTTACGTATTCGTTTCACTGCAGCAGCGTGCCTACCAGGCTGTGGTAGTGCCAGTGTGGTGTAATGCAGCGGCAGTGGGGGTGTCATTGAGTTCATGGACATAAACCAACCCACTGCCAGACCAGTCTGCTCCTCTCAGGAATAGCAATGGAGGAGGTGTGTGTATGAGTATATGTTTGTGTGTGTGTGTGTGTGTGGGTGGGAGGGTAAATCGAGAAAGACTGGAAATCTGCAAGAAAGAGAGGAAAAGTCACAGAGACAGAAAGACAGATAGACAGACAGACAGACAGACAGACAGACAGGGTAAGAAACAGACAGTGAGTGACGTCCAAGAGACATAGATGTAATAGATGGAAGGGAGGCAGACAGATGCAGGTGAAAAAGTAGTCTGCCCACTTTGAAAATGCTCCCTTGTGTAAATTTACCACCTCCGCATGTGGCATTTCAAGCTCTGGGGCCTTTATCAGTGATGAAAAAAGGCAAACACACACACACACACACACACACACACACAGTCTTTCCTTTTTTTACTTTCACTGTGTCTTTCTTGCTAACACATACATGCCAAGCTGGACAGACATTGAGACATGCAGGCTGACAGGTGAATAAGAGAATGATAAAAACAAAAAACAAGGAAGACATACAGTACAGATGGACAGACAGGTCAACAGAGGGGAGCTACGGGTGGCATGGCCAGAGAAACACAGAGTGGAGATATTCAGCATACAATGAGATGGGAGCAGAGTGGGACAGGGGATTCAGACAGAGAGAGATACAAGTACAACAAGATAAGAATAATTTATGAAAATCCTTGACAGGAAACGGTTCAGTAACGGCAAGATCACTGATTAGGAGCTGAATGGCTGAAAAGCTTAATAACAGAATTGCTGTAAAGATTGTGAAGCTCGATAGATGACGATGATTAACGCTAATGATTTGGCCTTCTGTGAATGTTTCACATTCCACTGCCTGGTCTTTTTTGATCAAATCGGGAAATACCAAAGGAGTGGATGCTCCCCAAAAAGAATATATCTACAGTCGGTTTTCCAAATCGCAATCCACGCACACATGAAGTGCAGAATCCCTCACTCGTCATCAGAGCAGCATTTGGCCAAACAGGGGATAATCTGTACTCTTCAGCTGTCTATGACCAGTGATTCAGTTTGACACCTTAATCTGTGGAAATCACAGAGGGCTCCTCCGTGGAGCCAACTGTATTTACTATAGATTACATCTTCCACTAGTGTGCATTAGTCCAGTGACAGCTTTGCAGACTGCAGGGAAAACAGCAATCATACACCATTGACTGACTCACTGTGATTTTTGCCACTTGCCAAATGGCCTTGTAGGACTCCCCCAGTCATTTGCCTGAGTGACTGACTGTCTATCTGCCAGTTTGATGCTTTGTGTAGAATCTCTGAGGCTTGGGACTCAAAGTCATCTCCACTCACGTTCTCCTGCAATCACCTTGATCAGAGCATCCGATCTATTTTTCGTGATAATTGAATAATGTAAATTAGGGTATCAGGGTGCTCATGTCATTATGCACATGCACGTTTCCTCTCACACACACACACACACAAACACACTGCTCATCTGCATTCGACAGACTGCCCTGTGCCTGCTGAGAACAGCAGGGAGATGACATCACTTCTAAAGGACAGATTAGTTGAGGGATGAAACGAGAAGGTTGGGGGAGGAAAAGAAAAGAGGACAAATTCATAGAAAAATCTCATTCCTCATTTTTTTTTAATCAACACGGTCAAATGCAGGTAACCATGCATCCTCTCCCTCTCCATCTTTCTCCGCTAGTCTCTTTCTTCTCTCACACACACACAGTTGTTTAGTCAGAGTCGTGTGTGCTGTGAAATTCAGTATGTATCTGAGTGCCTCTGCGCTCTCGCTGTTCTATACTCTAATGACCTTGTAGATCTGCCTGCTCTGATCTGCAGAGAAGCCTTTTCAACCCACTGAGAGTCAGACACTGAAAGAGAAACACAAAGTGAGCCATGAAAAAAAGCATAAAGACAGAGAATAAGACAGACAGCTGTGGTGAGAGAGAGAGAGACAGAGAGGGGTGAGGAAGTGAAACCGTGAAAGAGAGACAGGGGTGCTGAGATTAATGGGTGAGAAGAGGGAATATAGATAGACGCGGTGTCTGTTAATAATAAAATCACATATGAGAGTTCAAACTATGGTAATCAATTTTGTTATAAAAAATAAATGGTAAATAAAATACAATCAATACAATAAAATCCTCTACCATACATATTAGTAGGTGGGCCACCAACAGTTTTCCATCAACATTCAGGCAACATGATGTCCTCTATTCCAACATTTAGGTTATACTTTAATTTCACTACTTTCAGGTGGTCTGAACTGCCTTGATATTGGAGCTGCAATGAAGTTTGACACTTAAAGTGCTATTAATGATAACTCCCCGTCACAACGTGAAGATAAAAGTAATAAAACTGTAGCCTTAGTCATGAAGCTTATTACTGTCCTTACCCAACTCATGTATTTAAGAAAAAAATGTTCTGCATTAAGAAACTGATATTCATCTCTCTGTTTTGTCAGTGGATCAGTTTTAAACATTGCAAATGAGAAATAGTAAAAGAAGACGAAGCTACATTGAGCTTGTTAGATGAAGAACTGCAGGCAGCAGGCAGTCATAACAGTTTAGTTGAACCTCAAACATGTCATCCAAGTAAGCGACATCTTTTTACCATAACTTCCTGTATGGAAAATTGGCATCATAAGCTCTGATCACAGTTGTTCTCAGTACAGCACAGTGCAGGTGTCCAAACCATATGGAAAATCGGCAAATGAGTTGTGCATGTTTAACTGAAGAGTGTTTAGACCCCAAAGTTAATGCACTTTCAATGTATTTCAGAAATTAAGCTTCTAATGCAAAACAAACAGAAGTGTTCTAAAATCCTGCTTATAGTCAAAATTCAAAATACACAGAAGCGCCTGCAGTGCTCTGTTTATTCGATTATTTTCTCCAATGAAATGGAGCTCTTGTATTAACCATAGCCCTTTATAAACCCATCATGTAATTCAATTCAGTCCAATTCAGATGCTCAAATTCAGATATTTTTGGGGAAACACTGACAGCATCTATAAACACAACTTTATTGATTCATCCGTTTACTTTCTTAATGGATACACAAACTTTACTAAAGAATATAAAGCCATTATATCCAAATTATGTTCACTTTTTTGGGCCTTTCTACGGCATGCAAATTTCAGTGATGATTTTGAGTGCGCACATGTATGTGTGTTAATGCGTTTGTGTGTCAGACTGGTACAGGCGGCCTGGGCAACGCGGGAGTTTAATCATTTCCTGAGGGCAGCTCTAGTGTAAACACCAGTAGTCCAGTCATTATACAGGAGGAGTGCAGGGCTGTTCATATGTGTGTGTGTGTGTGTGTTTTCATTCATTCATCCATAAACGTGAGAGCATATTTAGCTTTAGTGTTAACAGTAGGAGTCGCACAACAGGGATTTCAGTGTAGTCCAAGAGAGAAAGAGAGAGACAGAGTGTAGTCTGCCAGAAAAGGGAATGTGTGTCAGTGTATGTGCATGAGTGTGTGCATGAGTGTGTGTGCTAACTACTCTGCGGAACATTAAACACTAACGTTACCCATTCTTTTGTCTGCTCAGCTCTTTCCACATTAAAGCTGTCCCGCCTCAAACTACCACACATTAGCAGTGAAGCACGGTGGCTTATCTGCATATGTACACATGCGCACACACACACACACACACACACACACACACACATAACTCACTCAAACACACATCCACACATCACACTCAACATCCAGATGGTGAATAAAAATTCCAAAAGCGAAATGGCAGAACAAAGCAGAAAATGTAAGCGGGGACAACTTAGTCTTGTGTCAAAACAAACACAAATTAACACACACACACATCCTCCCTACACACACACACACACACAGAGTAAACAGCAAAGACTTACTGTATCTCTGCAAGGACTCATCTGACTGCTGCTGAGGGGAGAATGGAAAGTGAAAACCTCATGCTTGCTTCGCGGCACTCCTCTCTTTCACTCCCTCTCTCACTGCCCCCTCCTCCCTCCCTTTTCCTTCGCTTTCTCCCTCCCCTGCCTCTTTTCCTTCCTCCTCCTCCTCCTCCTTCTCCTCCTCCTCTTCCTCCTTCCCTCCCTGTCCTTCACTCCCTCGCTCCTTCTCTCTCCCTGCTTCTCTCTTGGCAGAACCCTACTGTATTCAGATACACCAGTCTCCATATAAGGGAGCACAGCTAAACATGTCACACATAATTTATCCACAGCAGGCTGCAAGTTCACCTTTCACAGCTCGCGCTTGGATCGTATGCAAAAGAGGGAGGAGAGGAGAGGAGAGGAGGGACGGCAACTTAACTCAGACAAACTTCTACTGTCAACAGCCACGTTCCCACAGTTTCACACTGCATGAGAGTGTGTATGTGTGTGTGTATCTGCATGCATGTGTGTATGTTAACAAATGCTGACAATCAGACCGTGAAAATGCTACCGGAGGACAAAATGCAATTCACCTGCACTGTTCCAACACCTCCCCTCTCCCTCTTTTCTCCCTCGCAGTCTCTCCACCATCTGTATCTGCAGGCAGTAAATCTCATACAGATGCTGTTTGTGAGACCTGTCCACCTGCATCCCCCCCACCACCACCACCTCCCTCTTATCTGTGCTGCTACCTTTATAAAACATGACTGACAGGAACAGAGAGGGGGAGAAAACAAAAACAACAAAACAAAAGGGTTAAACAGATGCAGAGAAAGACAGAAGGAGTTAAATAATTTTTGTTATGTGATTGAGACAGGGTGATGCAGTGAGTGAGAGTTCAAGGAGAGCGAGATAAAAATAATATGTCAACAAATAAGACGCCATAGCACAGAGTGCTGTCTAGTTGTGGCTGTGAGAATCAGCGCGATTCCCTCTGATGATGTGTCAGGTTTTGCACACATCGATAGCTTTAAAAATACATGCCTGCTGACCTCTCTTCTGCCTCTTCTACTTTCCCTGTTGTTTTCAACTTACAGCCTTTATATTGCATTTGAAAAAGAAAAAAAAAAAACAGAAATGCGGCATGTGGATAGCAGTTGTGGTGAAGAAAAAGAAAGAGGAAAAGCAGAGAATAGAGAGACAGAGAGATTGGGAATAATAATAGCTGCACTTGAGTAGCAGTGCTAGCTGATAGCTTTCTCCTCCCTCCTCCACAGCTTCAGTCCACTCACAGGACAGCAAGAGTCACTGCTCTGTTGCCATGGTGTCTAACTCCATCAAACACTACGTCAGGTGCGTGTGTGTCTGTGTGAGCATGTGTGAGTGCGTGGTGTTGTGTGTGTGTTTGCGGAGGTGTGTGTGTATGTGTCAGGTGGGTGTTACCAAGTGACTCAGAGCCACATCACTGACTTGTGGCTGCAATATATCAGCGTGTTTGGAATTTATCACTGTATTGGCTTGTGTGTGCATGTGTGTGTGTGCATGTGTCTTAAGAGTGTAAGGGAAAGGTGTTGATTGAACAGCAGCCTGCAGCCTGCCCTCAAAAGCACCTATGATGGATCTGTGCTGCTCTAAGTGTTAATGTTTAGCTCCAGCTTCTATAAATATTTATCAATTTGTTCATAGAGTCAAAGCAACGCACTACAGACGCCAGATATATGGAATTTTAGTTTTAGAGCTGGCAAGTCACTGACTTGTGCCCAAACAAGGCACTGCAGTTGTCTTCCAGGATTACACTGAATTGGGAACGGGATGCAGTGTCTCCAATTGTGCACATGTTGTATTGTGACTGTCCAGAATACAGACAGACTCTAAAACAACCGGACATGATAGCACTTTTCTCTGGAAAAAGTTTTGTTTATAAAGTGTGTCTGAGTAATGTTCTGTAAGGAAATATTTTTTTCATTTAGCTCACACCGAGCACAGATGTCAGCTAACAGATTTAGTGTCTTCCTCACGCACACTTCAGTAGGTCAACTGCTTTCAAATATACACTACACGACATCTTCTACCACTGCGAAAAGTAGCAGAAGATCCTTTACCTACGTAAAAGTGGCAATACTGTGTATGCACTGCATTCAAAATGTTTCTTTAGTGAAAGTAACAAAGTACTTAAACCTGCATTTACAGATGTTTTGGCTACTTGGGGCAGCAGAAACAGGCTGTAAACACAACACTGACATATTATCACAGCTGTTATGTTACACTTCCAGCAGATATAGAGCAACATTACTCTTCATTTGAAGTCGTGTTTCTCATGACCTGGCAAGTGCTTTTACCTCTGGTTTGGTCTCCACAAATTTCTGTGTAAAATATCTGGCTTTACTGGTATGTCCATCATTTAGTAGCTATCTCCATCCGTCCCTTGTTGCCGGATGGGTAGTGCACAGTCTATTTTTAGGCACTGATGAGAGCGGTGAGAGTGAACCAAAACAGCAAAGTTGCGGGCCAGAAAACCAAACAACGAAAACGAGCTAAAAGTTGCTAAAATGCTCCGTAGAGCTCAGGGGAACTGCAGAGTCAGGTGATAATTTTCTGTGGGTTCGTTTCACATTACACATCGTCATTTGGCCCATTGTTAATATAAAAATATTGATTAGTGCAGCTTTTAGTAAAAAGCTGCAAAAAGTTAAATGTACTTAGTATGGAAAGTATTGAAAATAAAAATACTCACTATGGAGGCAGAATGTCCCCTGTCAGTGTTCCAGTATATTATTAGTAGTATATGATATATTATTATGTATATTATAATTATATTATATTATTGGAGTATTATTTGTGCATTAACATGTAACCAACATTATAATGTTAGCTGGCTGAAATGAGCTAATTTAAACTACATTATATACTGTTGTTGTAGTTTAATTTTCTGCATAACGATGCAAATATTTAAATGCTCATTATAAGGTTTTAAAATATGAATCTGCAAAGCACATGTTCCTCCTGAGATATAGTGAAGTAGAAGTGCAAAGTAGTATGAAATGGAAATACTCAAGTAAATAACAGTACTTCAGAATGATACCTAAGCACAGTACTTGAGCATACGTACTTCCACGGGCAGGCTTCTAGTCTAAAGGGAGAGAGGCAATGATGAAGAAACAAGGCACGGTGAAAGGTTTTGGACTTGCAGATAATTGCTGCAATTGCAGATAATTTAATGCACACTAAGGTTCCTGCTCACTGCTCTGCTGATGTCTGTGTACGGAGGAGAGAACAAAAAGGACTGTTTAAGGCATTGCTTTCGTACACAAGCCAGTGTCCTTCACGTCCCTTCGCATTCTGATCATCAAAACGAGCCCATGGATCCATGAACATGTGACCCTTGTGTTCCACATCATTAAAGACTGGAACGAGGGGGAAAAAACTGAGAAAAGAACAAAGACAGGAGGAGTTAAAGTTGGAGAAGGAGATCTGGATCCATATATCACCTTTGTTCCATGCTGCTAAGCAAAGCCAGAGCTGGACCGAGAGCAAACGAATATCTACTGGAGAACCTCAAGGATCTTACCGAATGGAAAATCCAGCAGGGTGACCCGGTGTGAGTCTGAGAGGTTTTCAGCATTCATAACATACCTGATCTATTGTTGAGTATCTAAGGTCAAATCATTAAACAGATGATCTTCACCAACAGTAGCTATTGCAGTCTGTTAAAACTGCATGACCTTGCAGAGCCTCTGCGTCTTTCCTCTGAACAGTTCTGTGTTGTGATACCAACATATTCTGAGGCCCCAAGATGTGACCTCAGTGGAAAATGTGGGAATCTGTCAACACAGAGCTCTATAGTGGAATATGTGAATGACTATTGTTTGAAAAACCTCCTAAACCCTGAAACTCACCACTGAAATAGCTCTGGTATGAAAGCTGTTATTCTTCAACTTATAGCTAAAGAAAGACATGCATCCTTCTGCTTTTCTTTTAATTACTTACAGTATCTATCAACTGCATCTTGAGCTCACTACAACACACACTCTCTAGAACAGCGTATATACCCAGATGACTACAGTATAAAGACACAAACATGTACATACTTTTATCAGGCAGCTTTGAGTCTCCCGAACACCAACGCTGAATTATTACAGAGCGGAGGGAGTGATATAGATGCTACTGTCACATAGGTGTCTGGTGGATAATTCTATCAGGTGACAACACAGATACTGAAGGAGAGCTCTTAATGAAAGGAACCATAATGAAAAAGAGGAGCCTCTCCATTTTGAGTTTTGACAGGTAGATTTCTGCAGGGGAAGAGCAGATAGAAGCGGTGCTCTGTCAGAGCTAAATGGAGACAAACTGAATATTCAAAAGATTTTTTTTGTCTGATCTGCATTATAGCTTTTTTGCATTTCATTTCCCAAGCCACAAAAGCTCTTTGCATAGTCCGTTACAGTGTGCAGCATAAACAGCTTCCCACGTCCACACAATACACACTGTCAAAAGGTGCAGGACACACAAGTAAAACAGTCACAAAGCTCCTTTGAGACTTTTGTGTGATAAAGGGTAATATAAATAAAATTACCTTGAGGTGTGTTTTATTTAAAAGCTAGATTTTGAGATAATACAACTTGTGTGTTCCTATTTTCTTCAGGGATCTCTATATACGACTGACATTTAAATTAGGTCCTTTTGGAATAGTTTAATCAAGTTTTATTTCAAGCCTATTTCTCACTCTAAGCCTTCATTATGACCTTACGTTGTGTCTCCACATGACAGTGTTGAAACATGATTTCACGATGGGCTCCCAGGGTGGAGGACTGAAATTTCCCATTTGAGTCCTGCAGTAATAAAGTTTAAGAGTCCCTGCCCTAAGCTGCTGCAATCGTGCTTTCCAGCCCGTCTGTGTCTCTGGCGCAACAGATATGGTCACAAGCCTCAATGGCCGTTAAACCACAAAATGACCCGTAATGGAGAAGCTACTCTTTTACCCACCAATCAGTTTGCACTAGTGCCAACACATATACCTCAAAAACATGCTTAGTCTATTTGCAATATTGTGGGACCAACAACAAGACTTAATTTAAATTACAAAGAGTTTTGGAAACTCCAGAAATGCCTCATAGTGATAATTGTCATAAAAGTGTAACTTCTAATGCATAATTGGGTCAAGTTGTTTCTGACTGGGCACATTAGGCTTACATTTTAATTTGGTGTTACACGAAGCATATCAAACAAAATCATGCAACATTAAGTGGATGTTTTGCAATTAAACCTTTAAAACCAAACTTTCTACATTACTGTTGAATTCCTAATGCTTTTGCTGAAAATATTTTGAAAGTTTTAATACATTTTAAACTTTTCTAAAACATAAATGTGCTGGACTGTACCCAATGTATATGAAAAGGCAAACAGTCTGTAAAGTGAATACTGTGCAATTCCATGACACAAGTTATCCTTTCCTAAAAGTTACACTGTGTTCACCAGCACTCCCATAATATACATGCAAAACCTTCCCAGTATATTCAAATCAGATACAGTTAAACAGTATCTGCAAGCTGGAAAACATGCAAAAAAAACAAACCCAGTAACAGACAAAAACTAACACAGATATTCCACATGCAGCTATTTCAAATCTCTCTAAGATATACCCTCGCTTCTGAAAAAAATCCCAAACTCAGATATTTCCTAGAAACTACAGTAGCAATCACTAGCAACAGGCAGGGAAGTTGTCAGAATCATAACATGTCAAATATTAATGACACCCTGTCGTCTCTATAGAGCAACTCTTCCCTCTCCTCCTCTCAAGAGGCAGTAACAGACAGATAAACACATCATCTTGTAAACCCAGCAGCCGTCCACACGGTCAGAGAAAAGCTGTCTTACCTGCCTGGTTGTCTGTGTGTTTCACTCGCACTCGGTCTGGGTGTATGAGTGTGTGTGCGCTCACACACAATCCCTCCGAACAGGAACTGATGAATCTGCACGACTTCAGCCCTGCAGCGTGCAGTGCATTATGGGGTTTCAGTCTCTCTCTCCCTCCCTCTCTCTCTCTCTCTCTTTCGGTCTCTCTCTCTGCTGTGTGTGTGTCTCTCTCTCTCTTCCTCTCTCTCTTGGCACAGTGTTAGAGGGGGATGTCCTCGCCTCCTGTCTGGAGAGAGGAGGGTGAACTCACACGCGCTGTGTCCACACACACACACACACACACAATGCAGAAGAAGCCTCATGATGACGACCGGCGCGGCTCTGGTTGCCGTGGCAACAGCATCCCCCCCCCCTTCTCACTCCTGTAGCTCTTCAGGCTCTCTCTCAGTGTATTCTGTTTAAATAGTAAAATAGAGTGGAACAAAAAAAAGTTTCACAAACTGCATTCATTCTACTTGCCTCTACTCTCCTCTATTTAACATTTACGTTGAGCCTGAGCTAACCAGCTAACACAGAAATGAGGAGAGACTCTTGTGGTCATGTGATTACTAACTGTTGCTTCTGCTATCTGCGATAAAGAGAGGGTGGTGTGTAGTAAGAGGGAATAGAGACAGACACAGACACTGAGTCTTTGTGTGTATGCACATGCTTCTCTGTGCTTGTGTATGTCTCTGTGTGTGTTTGAGTGTGTGGGTTTATGTGGTGGTTCCTGGAAGCAGGTTATAGTTCCTGTTTGTGGTTTCTTTCCTTTTTCTCCATTGCTTCTGCCAGTGTACTGAGGCCTGCAGCCCTTTGATAACACACATTTCAGTCACATTACCAACAAGGGAAGTACAGCTGGACTGACCAATGAAATGAATGGGTGGTGTGCACACATGCAGGCAGAAAGACACACAGAAAGACTGACTGTGCCCACTGATGTAATTATTTAAATTTTCATCATTATTCACCTTCCTGAGGGTTGGTTTTAACTGTAATTTAGTGGGCTGATTCAGAATGATAATACAAGCTCAATGGGTTATCAAGAGAGGGAGTGTTGACGGACAGAAAAAGAGACAGAGGGAGCGAAAGAGAGATAGAGGGATAAGTACTGTAAAGGAGAGAGAATGAGGGTGAGGAAGAAAAGGAGACGAGACCTCCTCTCCACCGTCTCCCATGGCGACAGAGTGGGTGGAAGGCCGAGGCTGTCCTTCAGGCCCTGTAAATCAGCAGTTCACAGCTGAGTCCTACAGCGCAGCTATCGCTCTGGTAACCCCTAACGCTCAATCTTTCAACATCTAGCCTTCCTGTTTTTTTCTCTCGCAGCTGTCGTCGCTCTCCCTTCCCCTCTGTCCCTCAGTCTTGCACCGCCAAACCCCACCTGGCCCTACAAGAATCCTCTATAAGTCACCAAACCATGTTCATATTTAGATCAAGATGAGTGGGACCACCATACGAATGGAGCTAGAAAGAACCTGAGTAAACAGACCAGTTTAGAAAAAAAACTACATCTCCCACAGTTCTGTTCTCTGTCTTTCTAGTAGCCATGGGAACAAGTAGGATGTGGGATTCACTGAGCATTGATTGTTGAAATTCTTGCGAGGATGATTTAATCAGTGAGCAAAGGAAGGGAAAGGGAGTAAGGTATACACAAGGTGGGAGGCAACAGATGGTAGTGAGTGTGAATGCACGAGGATACGTGTTTGTTTGTCCATGCAGGTTCCCAAATTGATACTTTTTCTCAACTTTATTATTTAGGTATGCGAAGAATGTGCCACCTTAAAGCTACTCATCCAGTCGTCCAGCGCTCTGCTTTTCTGTGGCGCTTTTTTCATCTGGAAGGAGCATAGATCTGAACAAGCTGGCATTATCACTGAACAATCATGTGCTACGTGTGATGAAGGGTCCTTGAGTTTGAGGGACACTGAATAACCTGCTCAGATTTGAAAGCCAGGGTGATTAGTCTGCTCTTTAGGACTAATGGCAACAGCAGGTGTCCACAGGCTCCGTGTGCCACATCTATTCATAGACATTAACACTAACCACTCGCGCACATACACAGACACACACACACAGAGCTCACTGCTCATTGGAACTATTCATTAACAACATTGCAGCTCCCCTTAAGCGCAATGACCATTGATTAGGCTTATGCATAATGATGGTGGTGTAACTGCTGGTGTAATTATTACTACCCTCAGACTTTTGTTCACCTGGGTTCTTATTTTTTATAGCACCCCTGTGTTGTGGGCATTGTGCCTCTTTCTGATACATCTATATAGTAGTCCTACATACTGTGTGTATGTTGCGTTACAGGAGCGTAAGTCTTGAGCCATATTCACTCTATAGCAGAAAAAACAAGGCTCTTGAGCTCAAGAGCCTTGTTTTTTCTGTGTGCTGCTTTGCCCTGTGATGGATTCTTAGGTGTGAACTAACTTATTGGTAAGACCTTAAGGCTGATATTTCACCCAGTAAATATTTGTTTTGTTTGGTCTCAATATGATGATGATTTGTTATGGTATTGATACTTTCAGAACAACTCTTGCATATTTTATCCTCCATCTTTATTCTCAGCACAGCCAGTAGCCTTCAGCAATCGGCTGCGCTGTAAAGGTCAGAGCAGGTTGGGGTCAAAGTTCAACAAACTTTAACTTTGGGCACAGTATGTGTCCGAATAAACTACTACATGACTACTTCCAGAAAAAAAAACAAGAAAAAAGAAATGGAGGAAACGAGCACCAAACTTATTTTACAGAATAATGTGAACTCATCTGTAAAATACTCAGAATTAGAATACTTTAATTGAATTGAATGAATTATTTTTATTTGGACCCTTTCTCAGCTATCAGAGGATGCAGAGACTCTAGTGCCAAGTAGCAGTTGCAGTATTTGAGTTGTCCTTTGCAGTAGCAGATACAATTAACAAATCATTATTATTCCTTTTAACTGAGTATGAGGGTTGCCTTTCTTTTTCTATGTTATTGTCCTTCTGTCTTTTAAACTGGTCTTTGTGTTTTTATTGTGTTGTTTTATGGTTTTTGCTATTTTTACATATATGTTTTTGATTCGGTTTGAACCATTCTGGGTTTTTTTTAAGATTATTGGCTTGGCATCTCTGTTGCATCACTTGTGGGGGTTGTTGAAGGATAAATACAGTATGGCATGATACAAATGATCTTTGCTTACTATCAAACTGCATGTAAAGTAAAAGGAAAGTCAAAAGAGAGGGAATATTCTGCGGCAGTGGATATCATTAGTTTCCTGTTCATGATCTCACATATGCAGATAGGCATTCTGAAAAAGTCTGAAAGGTTCAGTTCAAGTATTGCTTATTATCTCATTTGGCTTGAGGACAAAATATTTCCAAAGGCTGAGTTTGTTTATGCCAGCGCAGTACCACATCACAAATATTTTACATTGAGCATCTAAACAACAATGCCTTTCAAACCTCTATTTAAAGAGTGGGATCCTGCGTGTAATCTGTAAACAGCAGAACTACAGTATTACATGCTTGAGTACTAGTTGCTGGTGTGAGGTTGACAGCAAAATAATATTTACCCATTTATTTTTAAACACATAATTCCCACATCTCTGTCAGAGAGACAGAGTGGGGATGAGTGAGGGGTTCGATGTCTGTTTCTGTTATAATCAGTCTGTGAGAAAGACTCACACCAAACAGAATGGGCAAGCATCATAGTGTTGAATTATTTTTAATATTCCTTTGAATGCAGACTATCAACAGTTACCTTAGTGTCATCCCAACAGGCCGTTGTAGCGTAATATTAGTAATGCATCGTGCTTTCCCATGAACAAGGTTATATCATGTCTTTGCTCGTGGCAAGTGGAAAAACATTAACAAAAAACTCTGTGCAGCAAACAAAAAAAAAACTGCCATAACTTTTTAAAGAGAGGCCTGCACAAGCAGTATCCAGTAATCTGTTTCCTGCTAAGGCTTGAAACTAAACAGAATGCCAAAATGTTGTTGTCACCCTTAAATTAAAAGTTGTTGGTGTTTGAGGCTGGGAGACTTCCACCACACAACACCAATGAAATGCCAAGTGCAGCTTCTGTAAGTCATAGAAGCAAACAGCAGCAATTCTTAAGGGTTTGGCAACAGTCAGAATATACTGATCAGACAAATAGTAAAAGCAGTAACCCCTCCTAAATAAGCAACACATACAAGAAAGCCCTTAATAAGAAGCCAGGAGTAAGCTAAAACACTTCAAAATATTATATATATAAAAAATATTCAAATCATAGCAGCCTAGATGAGCTCTCACTTTTAACCTTGAAATGCCACGGCTGACCTGTTACATTTATTTGGTTAGTGCTTTTGTCCAAAGTGAATTACAATAAGTGCAATAAAACTCCTTAGAAAGAAGAGCTGGATCATTAAAAATTGGAAGTGCATCACCCCCAAACTAAAAATGTTCAGTGCCACAATACTAATGCTTAGAGTTGCTGTTTTCTTTCTTTAAAAAATAAGACAGAAGTAAGTGCTAGCATGGTGTTTTAGAGGTCTAGTCTGAAAAGGTGGGTTTAAATGGACAGTGACTGTGCTGACCTGCCTTTAGCGAGGAGTTCATTCAACTACTATGGGGCCGGGAAAGAGCCTTGACCCATAAAAGTGAACACAGGGTCCACCAAACAACACTTTAACTGAAAGGCTACACGTATAATAGTAGGTTAACTATACAATCAGAAAGCTAAGCATTCAAAAGACATCCTATAACCCCCGTTTGTTTCAGTCAAAAGCCATTCCATCAAATATGCTTAACGTCCTTGACAACCAGTTCAGCACTGCTGCCCCTGACTGTGTTGCACAGATGAATGCCGCTCCATTGTTGGGAAAATAATTGTAAATTGTTGAAAAGTGTTGGATAGAAGAAAGTTCCTTGTTAACGCCACTCAGACAGAATGGTGCAATGTAGCTGCAACCTTGTCTGTTTGTAGCGGCGTCTTGCTGGGCTGCAGAATACAACACATACTGTATGCTTACAGCTCAACCAGAGTGCAACGTACAGACCGAGTATGTGTTGTAGGTCAGTTATCTAACAATGCAGAGAAAAGAACTGTACATATAGGGGCGTAGTGGTGCCTGGAGAAGTGGGTATACTCTTAATTTATGCCCCAAATCTTTTTTTAAAGCAGCCCGTCCAACAAAGGATAAACACCCTGTGTCATAAACAGTGACATGTAAGACTAGTCCTGCGTATTTAGTTTACCCATGGGCCAGTAGTCATTGCGCATTGTCACTTAACTTCTGCTGCTTGACTTCAGGGAGTAAGGATCATGATGAATTTAACACAGCCACCGAAGAGGTGCAGGTTTTGAAATCCAGGGTGCGAACTACGGGGGAGCCAGGGGGAGCTTGGCTCCTCTTAATAAGACATGAGCTCCCCTGAAAACATGATTTGTGAAATTTTGGGGGGTCTCTAAAATATTGTAATGTTTCCACATACGAGTTGGAGGCGAAAGTCAAATTCACGAATCCAACGGTTTATTAAACCACCAAAGCGGCGCCAAACCCATCCCCATCAAGGCTCACACATTAAGAGAGAGGAAACCCCCCGCCGCAGCTCCACCAACCACAAGCACGCAGGATGACCAACATTCCTGTGGTTGGCAGAGAGCGAGGTGATTGACAGGCTGACCCCGCGAAATTTAAATCAAAGATGAGAAAAAAAAAAATTGTCCCACTCAGTCTGCGCGCCAAATCACTATTCATTTCTCTGTTTACTAGCCAGCATACAGATATGTCAAAAAGAAAACAATCAAATTTACTCACAAATTTTGGATTTACCAAAAAATGTAAGCCAATCTACTCTGAACTTGAAGAGCAGGACCAGCCGACAGAAGAAGCTGAAGATGGGGGTAACAGTTCGACTGAAGAAGAGGCCGATGACGATGCTAACCCCACCTGCCCCTCTCTCCCGGCTAACTGGACCAGCCAGCAGTGGAGAGAATGGAAGAACCGTAACACATGGCTATTCGTTAAGGGTGGAAGCTTGGGATGCACAGTATGCAGAGACGCAAAACTCCTGCTTTCTGAAAAGGTAATTGGCACGCACTTATCAGAAGAGTGGATTAATGGGGATGTAAGCAGTAATGCACAGAACCAGTTGCGCAAAAAAATATACAAGCATCGGGATAGCATAGCACACAAAGAGCCAAAGTCGCAGCAACCAAGCAAAGGGAGATTCTGCCAAACAAGGTACTTGAGATCAGTTCCAAGTTAATGGAAGAAACAGCAACTTCATTCAGATCCGCCTATATGGTGGCCAAGGAAAGGCTGGCTTATAAAAAGCTCCCTCCTTTGATAAAGCTTCAGGAGCTCAATGGCACAAAAGTAGGCACTGTACATAAGTCAGATCACTCGTGTGCTGAAATTATAGGCCATATTGCACAGCAAATGCGGAAGAAGTTTGTTTCAAATATTAAAGAGATCAATTCAAAAATCAGCTTCACCATTGATGAAAGCACAGTACACAGATGTGCTTATCTCATTATATACGTGACATGTGATGTGAGTGGGAAAGGAGGTGTGGACAATGTATTTTTAGACATTGTAGAACTGACACAGGGCACAGATGCCGAATCCATTCACAACAGTTTGAGACAGAGCTTTCGCCAAGTGGGATTAGATGATGAGTTTTTGGGGAAACACCTCATCAGCATCGCCACAGATGGGGCTTCAGTTCTTACCGGCAAAACCACTGGAGTGATTGCAAGGCTTAAACGCGATTTCCCAAACATTCAGTCCATACATTGCCTGGCCCACCGTCTTGAATTGGCAGTTCATGACTCTCTCAAAGAGATTGCTGGATGTAACCACTTGGAGTTTTTTATCTCCAAGCTGTACTCTCTGTATCACCAGTCCGCAAAGAACGCGAGATTGCTCGAGGAAGCAGCTGCAGATCTAAATGTGCAAATTTTGAGAATTCATTCATTCAATTCATATCAGGTGGGTGGCGAGTAGTTTTAATACTGTAAAAGCTGTCTGGAATAACTACCCTGCTTTAGCACGCCACTTCAAAACAGCAAATGAGGACGCATCTCGCAGTGACACAGAGAGAAAGAAATTTCTGGGGCTACACAAACATCTCACAAACTCTGGGTTTTTAGTGGATCTGGCTTGCATGAAAGACATACTTCGTGAAACTTCAGCAAAGAGACATGTCTCTAGTGGACGCCAGTTGCCACATTCAGCAGACTATTGATATACTGACAGCCATGAAAGCGAGTGGAGGTAAATCCACACTGAAGGCCGAACAGCGCACTTCCCTGGGCCTGTTTAAAGATGTTGAACTTGTTGAGGGCAGGGGCAAGATTAACCGAAATCAGTTTTATCAATGATTGACAATCTCACAAAGCGAATGCCAGAATCAGACCTTGTCCAGATGCTGAAACCCCTGGATAAGCACTTTTGGCCACAGGACCGTATTGTATCATACTGTGATGTTTGGTTTAGATAGCCGTGTGCAGGTTTGATGTGGTCATTAACTGATACTATTATATATCAGATGTGCTGACATAAAGCAAGTAGGCCTACATGCTTGCAGCTATGAATGTTTCTTTGCAAAAAGAGTTACAGTCAGTCCTATCTTTGAGGCACGCGCAAGCAAAAATTGAGCTCCCCCGAAAGCCATGGTATAGTTTGCACACTGTTGAAATCAATACTGGCCCAAAGACTATAAGGTGAGACAACTACATAATTATGCATTTTGAGTGATCTATTCCTTATTCCTTAGTCCATCCACACATGAAAATTCAGTACTTCAGTACTAGTCAATCAGAGGCAGAGTAGGGTGGGTCATGCCTTCGCCATCCTAGGAAAAAAGTTTTGGCTTGCAGCACAGTGAAAGAGGGAATTTGGAAGTAGGTATATGCAATGCCGATTGAAAAATAAGTAGGTATACGTTATATACCTGTGTATACCCTGCACTATACCACTGCGTACATAGAATGTGGACATGAGGAATATTTTTATATTCAACTTTATTTCTCTTTTAAAAACCCATGAAAATAAATAATGATATGAGTATGCTAAAACACTTTGCATATGAATGTACAGAGAGTCTGGCTCTGTACGTGGGAGAGATGTTGACATTTCTGATAACATAGGTTACTCTGGGGTTTGATCCAATTCCTGAACCTGCCCGGAGGAGAGTCAGAGCACTGAAAAATAATATACAAACACACACACGGGTGGGAGTGAACAAATCTCAGCAGGTTGCCCTTGGTAACTTACTGTTGGTAAATATTCATAAGGACAATCTCTAGACTCATCGCAACTAGCAGAAAGATGTGGAAATGTGTGAGATGGAGGGAGAAAGATATGGGGAGATAATGATTATTGGAGAGTGTGTTGGAGAAAGAGAACAGATGCTAAGGCAGAGAGACAGAAGGGCGAAGGATAACAGTGGAAAAACAGAAACATTAGTAGTTTTGGTAGTTTAGACACAGTTAAACAGAACTGAAATGCTTTGGTCTAAGAGATGCACATACTTTTTGAAACTAATTGGCAATTATGGTAGCTTACTAATGCATAAACAAAACTAAAGTGCACGTTGTTTATGTGGAGATTAATGGCTGATTAGAGATGCATGAACAAAACTATCAGAGAACATTATGCAACATAACTGGATCACTGACTTTCTGAGCTAATAGGGTTGAATTTGAAGCCCAAATGATAATAACATGTTGAAATTGATTCCCAGTGCACATGACCCATGTCTACAGTTTGTACTTCTTTAGAAATTTGACTGGGAATATCAAACTTTTACTTTTGTTGCAGTGGAAAAATCTAACAAAAATAAAAAAAACATCACCTGCAGCATCCCCCAGGCAATATGAAATTGAGATTTTCTGTTTGATTGGACAAACAAATGCCTCATGAAATAATATCGCCTGTGGTGAATGCCAGTCCTCAACACGCACTGTACATATTCATAATGTTGCCATGTTTTTTATTCGCCAGATGAGGTGCATGGTATTTAATGATTTAGAGCACTTCTTAATTTCTTATTTCATAATTCAAAGTCAGAATGTCTTTCCCTGAAGGCACACACTCGTCTTCAGCAGCTGGTTATAGATGCACAATTCACAGAGCAGATCAACCCAGAAGGCAATCTATGGGGAGATCCTGGTGGGCAGAGCAGATCATGTCCACTCATGTGCACCACATATACTGTAATCCTCTGCTTGTCTTCCATGTGTTCCTTTACAGGGGGGATATATAAAGTAACCTTCAGCTCTGCCTTCTGAGAAAGACACTACTTTATTGTTTCTGTGAGAAAACAAGACTCTGACCTTTTGAAACTCTGTCCTGCTGTCAGGGTTGGGTTTTCCATGTGTTGGATAGTGTACCTTATTTTAGGTGAGGAGTCTCATTTTCCTTCTGTATTGATCTCAAGCAATGTACACGCTGTACAGTATGCCTGCTACCCAATACAAAAATCTCTTCTGAGCTCAGTAATATCACTTACACTGACTGGAGGAGGACTAAGTTGTCGCACAGGTGGAAATGTAAAAACTGGAGCATGCCATATGTGTTGCATGCCAACAATGTTTTCAGCAGTGCTGAGTGTTTAAAATAAGACTTTACTGTAACTTTTCACTTTTTTGCTTTTACTTAAATTTGACACAATACTTTAAGGGGCTTTTGACACACGACAGGCCAAACGGATCAGCACTCTGCTCCTGTATCAGATTTCAACTTTGGCCTCCTTGAAAAAATAATAATCACAACATCTATCTCTCCTTTAGCTAAAAATAACTTGTTTCTAAAAGGTGCTGGCCAGCTTAATAGACTAATTAACTCAAATCCCGTGGGGACTGTAACAGCCAAATGAAATTAAAAAACAGCTCACACAACACTTTGCATTAGAGCCAGTCACTTAGTATTTTTGTTAGTGCGCAGTAGTCTGCATGAATATCCCGTTTTTAATCTCTCTCTTTTTCTCTCAAATACATGTACAAACATGCAAATCTCTGTTACGCACATACTCCCCAACGAAATGATTTTTCACTTTTCACGCCCTTTTCCCCTTTCCTTTTGAGACAGTAATCCCCAACTGCAGCACTAATAGCATTAGCAGAGCATATCCAATCCCCTTAGTACCCCGACGGGGAGCACAGAGCTCAGACCTACACTGAGACAGACACTCTGGGGGACTACACTACCCATACTGCCTTAGGAAATCCATGCACGTTACTCAGCTCATTATTGATTAAAGTAAACTAAAACAAAGATTAAATAAAGAGTAGAAAGGCGTGCAGTATATTATCACAGAGACACAGTTGCAGCAGAGAGCTTTTAGGTGGGTGTACTGTGAGAAAAGACAGCAAAAGGCAGGATGAAGAGGGTTGTCTAGAGAACAAGATAAACCAAAAACATTGTTTAACCTATTTTATCAGTCAGCTGTGTTTGTAGATTTGTAGAGAATATGAAAGATCACGAATACTGGTACAGAAAACATGAGCGAAAGCTGTCTCTGTGGAGGCAGTGGGATTACAGAAAGACTGTCGCGTCATACAAAAAACATAGCAAATTACCCTACAGTGCGGGTAATAACAACTTGATCACTGCATTGACGTCTTATTGATAGGCCTACAGCATTCTACCTAAGCTAATTAGTGCTGCATAATGGCTCATTTAGTGTGAATTGTTCTAGTGTTAGTATAGAAACATAATATACAGCTATATTTTAATAACAATATGAATATTCATTTGGTGTTGGTTTGTTTGTAACTTGTAGGATGAGTGTGCTGTCACTACTTCACCAGCCAACTAGGTGCTCAAGTAACAAAGAACCAAATGTGAAAAAACTAGAAGAATCGTCTTCATTTCCCCAATGCATTTCAGTGCAGGGCCTTCATCGGGTTGATTTCTTATTGGTTTATTTGTAACTTACAGTAACTATGAGGACCATGATATATCTCTGCCAATCACTGTGTGCTGCTTTGTGTGTACATATATGTATGTATGCATGACCGAACTAATTATGAAAAACATTTTGGATGAGTAAACAACGTGAAACAATGTTAACATAATATTTCAGATCAGCAGCAGTCTGGCGTGTTCAGAATTTGCTGCATTGTTCCTGAATTATTCATTTACACGCAGAGCAGACAAGCATTTGTATGTAAATGTGTTTGTGTGTGCCTTCGTGCATGTTGTATGTTTCTGCAAAACTAGAAAGAAGAGAAAGAAAACATATAGACAGATGGATGGATGGATGGATGGATAGATAGATAGATAGATAGATAGATAGATAGATAGATAGATAGATAGATAGATAGATAGATAGATAGATAGATAGATAGATAGATAGATAGATAGATAGATAGATAGATAGATAGATAGATAGATAAGGACAGGACAAGAGCATAAGGGTATATGTGCAGTTGTCTCTGAATGGTCCTTTATCCTCACAGTGCAAACAAACCTTGTTCCCAAACACAGCCTTCTAAGGCAGAGCAACACCAAGCCTACCAGCAGCGGACTTGACTTCCTTCCTCCCAGCCCGTTACCCAGCCTGCCAACCACTACGACGCTTCTTGACTCCAACTCCATCTCTCAGCCGTTACCCATTGCTCACAGTGAGTCATTGACTTTAAAACAGGCTGCAGTCTGCCACGGCATCAGCTTAAAAGTAATCATTCTACTATGCAGAGTCAATATTGTTTTGTTTTTTTTTCCTTTTTCTATTTGTGTGTGTGTGAGAGAGAGAGAGGCATAGAAAATTATGTAGACACAGGGAGGGAAGGAGGAAGCTACAAAGGAATGAAGGGGGGAGGAAGAAGTAAAAACCAGAAGCAGTGGTGTGTCAGGCCTAAGAATGAGCTGTAACCTAATCAGTCTAGATGAAAGCTGACTGTCTGAGCTAACTCAATTCTTTGCTCTGCTAGTCACAGTTCTTAGCTTAATGATGTTTGCTCCACCACAGCCAATGCTGGATTGCCTTTTTTTGGTCATATGTTTTCCTGTGTGTGACGACCCTCTTCACCGCTTGCATGTGTAGAATGTTGAACTTGGCTGAGGCCGCACATGGGCTGACATCACCCACACTGTGCAGCAGACATCTGTTTAAGACATGTTTACAGTGCTTAAACCACCCGCATGCCTCTATCCCCGCTCATATAAACACAGAATGTAGCTGACCATGTGCACACTTGTATGTGTGAGCAGTGTTTACACAGAACAGATAAAGAAATATAACCAGAGCAGGAGGTACGGCTGCAGTCTGTGGGGTTGTGGTTAAATACAGAACAGAAATGAAGACACAAGGGCGAGGATGTTCCAGGGAGGTCTTTGTAAAGGGTACCAGAGAGTTTGGAGGGGCAAGGTGTAGTGTATACACAGAGGTGAGGAGGAGTCACGATTCTTGCTCAGGAATGCTGTAAAGCTGTTTGTAGAGTCAGCAGGACAATGAAAAAGCTTAGCTGTTGGAGCTCTGCCAAAGCCGTGATGGGAAAAATGAAGAAAAGAAAGAAAATGGGGGAATGGGAATAAAAGAAAAGAATGAGATCCATAAAGAGAAATCTCAGGCGTGTTGTCCATTGAGGAGAATTTTACACTCTCCATGAGAATACAGTCTCAGGTTAATGAAATCTGGGAAGCTCTCTTTAGAATTGTATCAAAGCCCTTCCTGCCCTACTGCACCATTTCTACCATTTCCATCTCCACTGCAGAATACATTCATCCTCTTTGTTTCATGTTGCCTATCAGCAGCACATCTGTTTCACACATCACTGTGGTTCCTGAGCACATTTCTATACCCATCTATCTGAGCCAGGTGTGTGTATGTATGTGTGTGTGTGTCCCTCTATAGAGGCAAAGTGAAAGAACATATACATTACACAAATTCTCCCCCTCCCAGTCAGAGGGAATGAAAAAAAGGAAGGCCAATAACACTGCGATAATAAGACAGTATCCAAACACACTCTAATACAATACAACATTATAAACAACAATAGAACAAAAGGGTCTGCTAAGAATTATTTCTCAGTTTCTCAACCTTTGTGTCATTGGCAAATAAAGATCAATTCACAGCGACTGAGTTGAAATCTAAAGGTTTAAGGTTTTAGATAGAAACATGCCTCAGGAAATGTGGGCTGTTCCCTACCCAGGTTTATATGTAATAGATGTCATAGAGGTTAATTCAGGAGTCAGAAGAGAGGGGGAATATGATCATGTTGGTGGCGTTAAGGTGCTGATAGAAAAAAAAGCTCATTTGACAGCAGATGTGAAATAAAAAGTTGCATGTGAAGGGGGGGGGGTAAGTGGTGCAAGAACTATTGTATTGTATTAGAGGCAGCACAGATATAGATTATTGAAGAGTCTACAGCCGTGCTAGCAGCTATTGTGAGACTGTATTTAGGCACAGCTTTTAGCTAGATGCTAACGTTGCCACTATGACAATGCCCGCTGTAGTTGTTGAGATATTTCAGTCTGGACAAAGTGCCATCACTAAAGCCATGCCGCTAGCATGTAGTGCTTTGAATTACAAAGCAAATGAGGAACTGCGGCACAGAAAGAGTAGAGAATCTATGCAGGTTCATTTCCTTCTGAGCAAAAATCCAATTTAGATCCACCCCTCCTTGACTACATTCCCATGCAGGCTCCCCTTCATGACGCAACATAACTCAAGGACAGTGAGTCAGCCAGTCGATATGAGCGTAATCTAATCCGTGGTGCTGAAACCGGAGCCGCCATGAGAAAAGCTGAGAGCTGTGATGTCACAGGGCGAGACCTCCGCCCCGTCTACCTGCCGAGAGAGGCAATGAGAGAGGGAGCAGAAGTGGAAATGGGAGATGGGAGAGTCTGCTTCCCTCGTTCTGACACTGATGTTTTTTTTTTTCCTTGTCTGTGCGCAGCAGAGCACGAAGTTGAGACATTAGTATCATGCCACTCATAATCACCACCTGGGGAGGAGTGAAGGGAGAAGAAGGCAGAGCAACTGACCAATGAGTAAGAAGGGAGAAAGCAGAGATGGAGAAAAGAGGATGGGGAAACATTGGACCGGGTAGTTGGAAGGACGTGGAGGCCGCCACTAGATGCACAAACACAGACACACAAGCCCTGCATACATGATTAAGTGCTATTAACTTTTTGACTTCTCACAGTATTTTTGTTACAGATCTCTCCATATGAGAAAACAAACAGGATAACCCTTTTTGACCATCGAACAAACATTTAAACTCTTAGTGGCTCTCTTTCTTTAGTACTGTGAGCACCTCTAAACATGAACTCTGCTTATTTCCTCTCTTTATTTTCCTAAAACCAAGCAGACTGAGACGAATTCCTGTGGGTGTGTTATTTAGGAGAACTGTTGACCACCTCGGCAATGGCTGGCAACGTGAGTCCTGCCCTTTGGTGCCAACACATACAAGACAGGAAGTCAAAGACCCTGCAGAGAAAATTCATCTTTCTCCACCTCTGACACTGATATAGAGAAATATTTAGAATTTGAGCTGTCAGGAGTTATTTAGAATATATTTGTCAACTCAGCTAACTCTACATTCCTGTCAAATCATAGTTCATCATCTTACTGTTTATCTCGCCAAATTTACAATGAAATACATCCAAATTATGTCACCGCACAATGCGTTGTTTTCCTCCAAGTGCCTATCGCAAACTCTCTTTTCTTGAGTGTGGAGACAGATTTCAGTGATGTCCTCCGTGGTGCTACGAGATTTCCCAATCCCCTGACACCGTGTGACACCAATTAGGAGGCTGCGGATATGACAAGCCATTGGTCCAAACGCTGTAACTGACAAAAAAACCTCTCTTGCCGTGTTTCTTTGTGTCTGATATTATAGTGAGAAGTGAGGGAGCAAAACGGAGACAAGTCAAGAGAATTACAATGATGAGGAGGGGGGAGGGAGGAAGAACCCTCACAGGAAGGAAAGGGGAGTAAAAAAGAGAAAGAGGGGAAACTGAGTTGAAGCTGAAAGGGAGTAAGGAACAGCTGATGTTGCAAAGGGAAGTTTTCTGTCGTCAGCCCACACTTGACTGTCAGCTGACAGAGCTGCCGATTCAGGCCTCACAGAAAAGGAGTGACAAGAGAGCTGATGTGCTGTTAGAGTACTTGGAAATCTGAGACATAAAGGGTACTTTCCCCCTTGCTGTTTAGAGCGATGTACACCACAGAGGCTTACAAGACCCTCATTGTCTCTACTAACCCTGCTAAACCATTACAATGTGTTTTACATAACAGAACCTGTTTCACGGCTCCCAGGTTCCATCACAGCAGAGGTATGATGTCATCAAGTCAAGACACAGAACAGGAGGGCCATTATTTTCTGTGCGGCGTGGTAATGTTCACATCTGTAAAACCTGGTGATGCCGGTAATGAAACAAGAGAAGACTTTGAAAAGGCCCTGAGGTGTGGGTAGTGTTGTGAGTATGTGTGTGTGTGTGTGCATGCGCTTGGAAAACAACTCCTGAAAAGAAAACTGCCACCTGCCGAAATGAATGATAGCGATTCACGTGAACTCCTTGTCATACACAAGGACGCAACAGGCAAATCACACACAGATGTTGCTGTTCGGCACGCACCCCTGTGTGTCACATAGCTGGCAGTTTAATGCGGGAAACAAGTTTCATAGCTTGTGAAAAATCCACAAAGGCTCACTCAAGCTACCGTTTAGGAAAAGTAAAAGCAGGCAGCTGCTTACTGCATTTCTGACTGTTCACTATATGGAAAAGTATGCTTACACTAACCATGCATCATTTTAAAGTCAGCTTTAGGCCAGAAACACAGGAAGGCTGCGTTAAAGCAGAGATTTTGTATAAGCTTCATACACAAATGTAAAGCATCTGGATACAGCCACAGCTTGACATTAGTTATGCCTGACTGACCCTGAGAGCTGGCTATCAGAGGCTGAAGTGAGAACATGGCAGGGTCAGATATTAGCCCCTGCTGAGGCCAGGAAGTCTTAGCTCTGCAGCGTGTCAAGTGACTAGCGTAGCGATTAGCTGACGGTTAGCTAACCTGACGGTGGTTTTGAATTTATACGTCCCAGTAGACAGCAGAGGCAATCATATCAGTAACGCTGAGAAAGCCTGACACAGCATACACCACCAGCGTGTGTAAAACAAGCCTCTGGAGCTGCCGTGACTGAAAATGAAATAGATCCACAGTAGGGCAAAGAATAGAAAAAAACATGTAGGAGGCACAGGGTTCAAACTGAGGGAGGCTGCAGGTCCCAGACCACCTATAAGACTTAACAAAGTAGAACATGGGGGGTCCTGGCTGTATAATTACATTTTCTGTCAAAATGAATGCCCTGACATGACTTGGTTTCATCACCTTGTCAGCTGACTTGTCACCTTGTCAGTTTTCATCAGGGCTTCAAAGTAGATTTTTTTTCCCCAAAAAAGGTTTTAAACATGCCAAAGTGCACAGACTGCAGTTGTGACATGCTGTTTTCTGAATTAATTAATTCTAGTTATTTTATTTCGTAATGATTGGAGTACAAATAATCTGACATGCTGCAATTTATGATACTTTTGAATGAGAATTTGTGGTTTATAGGGACTCTGATTTTGAATAAAGAAATATCTTTAAAATTTTACTTTATGCTAAAGTCTGACAATTACTTCCTTTGTTAGGGATGACTTTTATTTTCTTTCTTCTGTAGTCAGGCGAAAGAGGAAGGGAAACTTAATTTGACAGTGTCTCTGACACAGATAAGACAGCATGAGCCTAACTGGTCCTCTCACTGAAGTGAAACTGTAAATTGGCCAAAAAGCAATAACTGGCTATATATTTCCACAGCTAATGGGCATGTTTCACTGGGACAGAATGACCACGTGCATTTGAAACAGGACAACAAGGACTGTTTGGAGGCTTTTAAGGACCTTTTTAAACCAGTTTACATAACCGGTCCTGGATGTAACCCCGCCAAAGGGACAAGAGCAGGTGAAGCCCTCAATCTCACCCCTGTTTGAGCATGCCAGTTTGACTGCTGCTCAAACAAACACTGGATGAATTATTGAAACGCCCTCTCACTCAATCCTATGAGAACATATTGGAATTTGAAGTTTGGAAGAAAACAAAGGAGACAGAATTGAAAAAGAGTGAGAGAGGAGGTTGAAATGATGATAAAGGAAGACAGGAGACTAGGGGGGAGAGAAAATTCTAAAAAGACAAAACTCAGAAGAGCAGAGGAGATAGGTCATGTACAGTGCACAGAGAGTGCAGAGAGCTTGAGGACTTTATGCTGCACTTACAACATTTGGACGTAACTCAACAACCTTAGCATTACACAGTAAAGAGATGCTAAGTCTCCAATAAATCTCTCACTTTCTCTGCCTCCATCTCATGTGATACACACTAAAACACTCATAAACCCTCACGTTACATCAGGTTTTGATCCAATTAACTCACTGTCAAATGTGAACCATGTTGATAATTAGTGCAGAGTTGTAGTGATAAAGCTCTAAGTGTGTCACCTTCCAGAAC
This sequence comes from Macquaria ambigua, assembly GCA_008360985.2. Classification (NCBI taxonomy): domain Eukaryota; kingdom Metazoa; phylum Chordata; class Actinopteri; order Centrarchiformes; family Percichthyidae; genus Macquaria; species Macquaria ambigua. Next base: position 46,062 of record VMKM01001849.1, read on the forward strand.
TGGGACAGTTTAAGCTACAGGGGCTAATGGGAACATTCACTCACAATGGGCCAGCGTGAGACCCACACTCACTCACATGACAATCTACTTAAAAGTATACCCATATACTGTTGTCAGGCCAAGTAATTCATATTTTTACATACATTCACATGTTTCTTTTAGGTCACTCAGTCGTATCTCTCTCTCTCTCTCTCTCTTTCTGTGTGTGTGTGTGTGTGTTTGTAGACATGTATTACGCATGTTGTGGGGACTCGCCTTCCTTTTGGGGACGAAACACAGGTCCCCATAACGTAAATCATTCAATTTTAGGTTGAAGACTTGGTTTAAGGTAAGAGATGCGGTCTAGGGTTAGGGGTAGGGTTAGGCAAGTAGTGGTTATGGATATGGTTAGGGCTAGGGTAAGTCTCCAGGAAATTAATGTAAGTGAATGTAATGTCCTCTGAAGTGATGGAAACACGACTGTGTGTGTGCGTTTGTCAGGGTACATTTGGGACAAATTGCCCATCTAAGGGTGAGAGGGAGGAATGAGCAGAAGTGAAACTAGCAGATACAGTCCATCACCTTTTCATTTCGTCATTTCACACACAGACAAGCCAATATGTGCACACACACACACACACACACAATCACAAGTTATGAGGGCACTGTGACATACTGATTGGCACAGCTCCACCCTCTACTAACTGGTCCATCACAATCTATTTCTCTTCTGTCTCACTGTTCCTCATGCTGCCTCCCTTTTTCCAGCTTTATTTCCATTTAACTGGCTACAATTAGGACTTGCTTTCGTGTATTGTCCCCCATTAAGCCATCTGATTGATTCATAACTTTATTACATCAGTTAATTGTATCTAACTTTAAGGTTTTACTTTTATGTTTTTTATTTTTTGTTCTTGCTACATAATTCCATCAATGTAGTTTTCCAAACATAATGCAGGACACTTGTGGAGTTTGAGCCCACTATCTGAGCTTTGGGCTAATACTGCCTTCTGCTGGATTCAATTTGTATCACATGTCTGTTGGTTGCTGGTACATGAAATGCCTTGCTGGAGGAAATATGTTATCATACTATATATGATCTATATATAATTCCCACGCATCTTCTTTTTCTGGTGGGTCTCACTTGTATGAGGATCGTAATTTGCATAGTTTGTCTTCCAGTTTCCCCTCTCACAGCTCCACAAACACATACAGATGGGCAGGATACTTCTGTGGTGACTGCATTCAAATTTAAATTAAATGTTACACTTGGAAGGTAGTTTAGTGCAGTGGTTCCCAACCACTACAAGGAGTCGCAAGGTAGATCTCTAGTCTCATTCTTGTAAATTACTGGCAAATTTTACTTCTTCAGGGCTAGGGTAAGTCATAGCTTGTAATTCCTAAGAATGGCTCAAACCCACACACATGCACACATGCCTTATGGCGCTTTAGTTTTAACTTGCTTTAGTAACCACCTGGTGAGGTCACATCCTATTTGTCTGAAATGGCACCAGTGGGTGTTAGAGGGGATGATGTATTGGCCAGTATCCAGACTGCCTCTGCAGGGCTAGAAATTATTGAAAGTGAAGGTCATAGTCTATAAAAAATATAAGAGAAAATCATTGTTTGGTGACCAGGAGGCCGTGAGTTCAAATCCTGTCTTTGTTTGATACTTGATACTCTCTGATACTTTGCTTGCTGTGGTCTGCCACCAGAGGGCACTCTCATTATATAAAATGGCAAATAAAAAACTAAATAGTACTATATTAAAAAATGTTAAGGGATATACGATTTGATTATTTTGTATGATTAGGTGGTTTAACCAAAGGCATCTTCTCAGGAAAAATGTAGCTGAACTCTGCTAAGAACAAAGAGAGACAAGACGAAGAGGACGAAGAAGATAGACATTTTATTTACATATAGCATTACATATCACAAAGTAATCACAGAAAACAAAGGCTGTTACGTGTTAAAAATTAAACATGAAATTAAAAGCAAGGTACATATATATCACTTTTCAAATTCTATTACAAAAAGTAATGTTTTACATCTGTGTCCTTAAATTCATCTTCTCAGGTAAGATATACGGCCTATCTGAACTACAGAACTCCTGCTGTCTTGAATTGATAGAAGACATAGCCAGGAGAGCACTGCCTGATGGTCTGAGAATTTTTCATTGTTGATATTGGACGGACATTTGTTTTGTTTAATCTGGAGCAAGGCCATTTAATGATTCACAGACGATCACACATCCTTTGTAAATTATATAAACCAAAGGATACGATAAGTCAGTATTAAAAATAAGATTTATGTCATTGCCCCACTATTGGCCTCCACTAGAATAAATCCTAACACTACTAAAGCACAGGAATGCTGAAAGACTACTCCTGATCTCATAGTAATATAACCAAACAAACCACTGTCAGTCCCAGGCTGGGTTTCTCAAGGACATGTCAATTGCATTATACCTAGCTTACTTTCTCTGCAGGGTATAAAAAAAAAAAGAAAAAGAAAAAAATCTACCCTGACTTTGTCTCACATGTCTCTCAGCAGTAGATCATGTGCTTTCTAAAGGCTGACCAACATCGTAAGCTTTGTTTGCAAAACATACTGTAGGCTCCCTATCAGAATCAGCATCATCAAGATCAGGGTTTGTTATGCAACCACAGGAAAGGCGCTTGACACCATAGATTAAATATTCAAAAGTCAACACTTTGGTATTGTTTTGCTATCTGCATTTGTTCCAGAGCAAAGTGAATGAATTAGATTTGTAGTTCACATTATATTCACACTGTTAAAGATTATCGAATTACAAACAGGAATATTTTAATTAATTTTTTGCTCATGATAGCCATCATAATTGCTCTAAGGCCTTATTCTTTTTTTTAACATTTCTCAGATGTTTTTAATCAGTATGTCAAACCACCACGTTCAATTTCAAAGGATTAGAATGAAAGACGCCTACTGTATGTACACAAATATTCAAGAGGGGGATCAGGTTAGGGCTACAGCACATCTAGAGACACTCCCTCCCACACTGTTGAGAGTTGAGTAAGAACTGCATTAGTTAAGAAAGCTATATCCTCAATTGCCATTAACCCATTCTTCTAATAAGTAATAAGTAAAGGTTCAGCCTAGCCCTAACTCATCCCTTCATAAAGAATTGTGCATGCATTGAATCACCACTTCATATGTGTCAGTTCTTTGTCTAAAAGTTCTTCATTTATTCAAATGGATTATAACTACAGTTTTAAAATGTGCACTACTTGTACCACTGAGTAGGGGATGTATTACACATGGTCTGAATAATATCGAGCTAACGTCCAAGCTTTCTTGAAAAGCCAAAATACTGGAACGTCTAGTTAGTGTGTGAATAGCAAACAGTTTATCACATAATTTCATTTTGAATATTTTTTGTTTTTAGACCTCCTCCTTAGCTCCATTTTTGCTGCATATTTGAACATCACTCTGTACATTTGAATGATATCACTGATCTTTTAGATGCTAAAGAATAATGTGCAGCTCAATTTGTTGACTTAAGTAAAGCAGCTGATACTGTAGATCAGGCAATACTTCCCACGCTGCAGTCACTTGGACTCAGTGACTGACTGAGTGACTCTGCTGTAACCTGTTAAAGGGAACTTTCTGACAGACCTCAGGAGGTGTTTGCTGATGGTATAAATCTAATTGTCTCTTGACTGGTAAAATGACCCTTCTAGAGAATATTTTAAGACTGATTCTGTTTACCTGCATGACATTCTGTTCAATCAGAAAAAAGTTTGAATATAATTTTATGCAGATGACACAATGCTGCATTCCAAAGCCTCTTAGTCCCTAACAATATCCAAGTTAGATGTAGTTTCTCAAGCCCAAATTAGCTCTCATAGTTTAGTTAGTTTAAGTTAGTCTGGTGCCCTCAAAAACTGTCACAATGGAAATGTATGTATGTGCCCACTATGATTTCCTAAAGAAAATCACAATGTCTAATGCTTTCTTGACAGGATTGCCCTGGATTAATCCAAATACCACTCTCTAACCACAAACACCAAAGTGCCTGATGTGGGCCATAGTGAGCCGTCTCTGAGAGGAAGTCTAAAGAAGTAGTGTACCTGGATAATGGGGTTATACCTTGTCACTATACAACCTAAACTTGCATAGCCTAATCAATCCACATGCCAGGTGTTGGTCTTGGAATAGAGACATGATGGACCACAGTTTAGTGTGATTCCACTGCCCTCTTACTCATAGAAAAGGTTTGGAAAAAGTTGGAAAATGATCGTTACACAAAAATGATTTGAATAAAGCAATTATTCAAAATGAGAAATGGCTAGTATTTAAAATTGTGAAAATTAAATATGTATTAGTGCTCAGGGTTGTAAGGTTTACACATAGTTTTGTGTGTTAGTCAGTGATTCATAATAAATTATAGAACATGATACATTGATTTTTACACTTAAATAAGTCAATAGAGTGAATGATAACGAGGAAAATGTGCTGAAAAAAATATTTTAAGACATCAAGTGTGAGACCAAGAGAGGAAATAAATGAATTTGCATTGTTGAGTTGACAGAAAAAGAAAAGGGAACCTTGAAGTGCATGTGGAAAGTGCAAAGAAGGACGAGTAGAAAGACATGGCCTAAGAAAAGTGATGTAAATTGCTAGTTCTTATCTTATCTTGAGACAAAAGGAAAGAGAGAAGTAGTCAGACTCAAAATAAGCCGCTACTGTAGGTGACACTGCATCGCTCAAAACTAATAATCTTTTACATTTCCACATGTTGGAGAAAGAGGGTATTCTCTAGTAAGAAAAAAGAAACATTAAAAGAAAAACAGGAGGAGTGCAGCCAGAAGTGGCTGCTTGGACAGCTATCCTTGAGAAAAAATAATGCTACCACAAAATGTTTTTGATAAGTCTCGTGTTTTTATTCCCTGCGACCAGCCGTATTCTCAGGTCTTAGGAGATTGTACAATTTTAGAATAAAGCTAGGAAAGGGATATATAACCACCATCGAGCCCTGATCTTGCATAGCCAAATCAATCCACATGCCAGGTTTTGGTCATGGAATAGAGACATGATGGACCACAGTTTGGTGAATAGAAAAAGCTGGTTTGAATAAAGCAATTATTTAAAAAGGGAAATTGGCAACTATATAAAATGGTGAATATTAAATATGTATTAGCATGAAATAATCAGTATATGCTCAAAGTTGTACTTTTTACATATAGTTTTGTGTACATGGTACTCTAAATAGATTTCTTTTTTACACTGAAATACAGTAAGTCAATACAGTGAATGATAATGAATAAAATGTGTGGATCTGAAACTAATGTCATACTTAATTTAAGACATTAAGTCAAGACAGGAAATAAATATAAATAAAAATAATATGTTTGCGAGGGTGAGTTGACTGAAATAAAAAGGGGAACTTTGCGCATGTGGAAAGTACCAAGGGGGTGGAGATAAATTGCTAGTACATGATAAATCAAGTCAGTAGTCAGTAGTTTATTATCTTATCTTGCTGAGTCTAGCGGCTTTAGTCAGTTTTACCTGCAACAACCACATTTTCTTTTTGTGCACTTTTTGAGAGTTTTTCATTGTTGCCTGTGATCAGACGTACTCTAAGAAAATTGTAAGTACAATTTTAGAATAAAGCTCGGAAAGGGATCGATAATTCTCTTATTCATCATTTCACATTTTAACCGCTTGTTGCTGTCTGTGCATAAATAGCACATACTGTTAACTGTATGTTAGGCATGCCTAGCTACGTCTTTTCGTATTCTTTATAGCAATTCAAAAGGTTTACATCAAAGTATCTATAGTCTGTCCTTATTGATGTAAAAACAAAGATAGTGCACAGTGCATAGATGAAAGCTCCAATGGTTGCTTTAAGAGTCTAAAAATCAACATTTCCCTCACAGCAAAATAAGACTAGCAGCTTAACTTACTTTCAAGCAACAACAACATTTAAGAACGTGTTTTCTGAAAGGCCAGTGCAGATAGTGGCAAGGTGGAAGTGGAGGAGGCTTTATATCCATTCTGCACCAGCATATTCTGTTTAAAACTCTGTACAATAACTATCGACTAATCTGCTGGTAGATTTATGTGTTGCACTCTCTTGCAATACCACCATTACTTTGGTGGCACAGTTGAATTGAATGCTGTTTCACTGATAGTGAACACATGGATGGTTGGTTTGATCAGCCATTGACCCCTCTGACAGATGAAGGTAGCATTTTTTAATTAACTCTAGTCTTAAATTGGGTATGATGTAGGCTTTGGGAGAAAAATTAAAATGAATGTTTTTACTTTTTTTTGCTGTCAAACTGCTGTTAGTACCCTTGCCAGAATTCGTTTTCAGACTTAATTTGCTAGCATCTGCATATTAATCCTGCAAACACGCAATCATGCAATTGTAGCATTGTAATCTGATAAAATACATAGTTTAGTAAAAATGGGAAGCATGAATTGTTACAGTGGAGCACTCTTCTTCAGGGCCAGGAAACCTGTCTGGAGAGTATGGTTTCACATGGAGCATGAGGATTTCACAGAGATTAAATGAAACCATAAACTTTTTTTTCTAAAATTACCGCAAAAGTTTACAACAACTGTTGGAGCATCCGATAACAGTTTCAATTTGTTTTGTTTTGTTAAAGATGTTTTTCAGGCATTTAGCTTTTGTATTCAGCATTTTGATAACTACAAACGCAAGCTAGTCATATCCACTTTAATATTGTATGAGGGCTGGTGTGAGCTCCTGAACTGGTGCCAGGTAACAAAACAAAACATGGGAATTCAGTTGTTACCAGTTATTACCTATGAGTAACCTATTAAGTCTAAGTTTTGTTTGGTTTGTATCTTCCCATATTGTATATGCAAATCACAACCAAAGTGCCCGTCTGTTCCGATCATACGTTGAATGGTTAATGTGGTTGGATGTCATATTAGAGGCACCAGTACCATCAGAACACTTTACTGTTTACTGTTTCCACTGTACAGATAGTGGCTGCACCTGCTCACGGTCGCTCTCCCTATTCACGCTACCAGCAACTACTAGAACAACTACAGCATGGTAAGTTTTATATTCCTAACACGTAATTTATAATACTTATGTTGTGCTGAATCTGTTTAGTGCTGAACCTAAAATTAGTCTCTACTGAATCTGTTATTGTCATAAGAATTTGTTTCTATCATTACTCACTCGTTCGTTTCTTCTCTGCTGCTTTCCCCCGTACTTCCCTCTCTTCCCCTTCCTTCTCCTCTATTTTCTTCTGTTGTCTTCTCTCCTCTCCTCCCCTCTTCTCTCTAGGTGCTCAATTGTACAGAGATAGATGACGTGCTGGAGAGGTACTACCTGTCACCGTCATATGGCATCGAGTTCTGCATTGGTTTCCCTGGCAACCTTTTGGTTGTACTTGGTTACATTTTTTGTTTGCCGGAGTGGCAGAGCTGCAATATTTACCTCTTCAACCTGGCAGTCTCCGACCTTATTTTCCTCTGCACATTGCCACGTCTCTCATATCTCTATGCAAATGACCAATCAGAGACCAGTCCCTATGCTTGTGTTATCAACCGCTATATCCTGCATGTCAATCTTTACTCTTCCATCCTCTTTATGGCTTGGCTTAGCATGGACCGCTTCCTGCTCATAAAACATCCAACACGGAACCACTACCTGCTGAAGCCACGAACAGCCCTGATCGTGACAGGGCTGAGCTGGCTAGCTGTCAATGTGGAAGTTGCTCCAATGATAGCACTGATGGTCCAGGACCTGCAGAGTGGAAACTGGAATCGCTGCAAGGATTTTGCCAGCCTAAAAGGAAACGTCAATGCATTAGGCTACAGCCTGGGACTAACTTTGACCGGTTACATTCTCCCTCTGCTTGGACTTTGCAGTTTCTCCCACCAAATTGCACATATGCTTCGTGTCCAGGAAAGGGCTCTACAGCGCAGGACAACATCGTACAAGCGGCCTCTCAGGGTTGCTGCATCAGTTGCAGCCATGTTTTTTGTTCTCTACACTCCCTACCATGTGCTGAGAAATGTCAGAATAGCATCTCGGCAGGCCTGGGCAGGGCTGCAGCTGTGTACAAGGATGTACATAAAGGGCCTGTACATCTTGACCCGACCATTGGCCTTCTTGCACAGTGTCATCAACCCTGTCTTCTACTTCCTCAATGGTGACAAGTTCAGAGAGCTCCTATTCACTAAGCTCAGAAAGCTGCTCAGAAAGAAAGAGCAGCAAAGAGAACCAGCCTGACAAAATTCAACACAAGATCCCTTCATACTGTATGTACAAAAGGAGACCCACATATTACACCCACACATATGAATCAGCCTAGAGGCGTCAACAGGAAACACCAAAATAAAACAGGATGTAACACACTTAAATGTGGCATCATTCATTCACACGTGACAGGGCATCAGCTACAACATTTTCCTGAGCTACAACAATTTATATTTTTACCCACATTAAATTTAGAGCTGCTAGAAGCAACAAATGCATCAGTCGCTCTACTTCCTGCCTGAGCTTTTCTCCTTGAGTGATCTCTCATGTGCAAGTCTCAGTTTTTCACATTCCAGCTCATGCTGCCTTATCTGCTCCCTTTCCTTTGCCCTAATCTCTAGTTCTAGTCTCCTCAACTGCAGCTTTAGCTCTACCTCCCTCAACCCTGAAGCGTCGTCTTCAGTAACTTCCTGCTCCTTCTGCCACAACTCACCCTGCTCCTCCTGGTGGAGGATGCATCAGTCTGCTCATTGGGCCACTCAAACTTTTCACACAGTACATCCTGTTCAACCAAACCATTCATGATTTTTGTACGCAGTTCCTCTTTTCTTAAATTGCCTTGAGCGCCAATACCATAGTGGACTGCTACAGAGCAAAATATTGTCAAACTATCTATTAACAATATGGACTGTTTGTTGTAGAGACTCTTTTGAAGGATACATGTATGTGCACGTAGGATGCTGTTTGTATTTGTATTTGTTGAAAAAGCATAATTTTTTATATTTGTAGTCGGATGAAACTGGAGATGCATGTTTTGTCATTGTTACTACTATTTTTGGGATGTTTGTGCATTAAAGTCAGTATTGTACTGTATCACATTTGAATGTAATAAAATATAACTTGACTCAACTAATAATTGGCTTCTAGTTATATTACTAATGGAAGGTTAGTTTTTGTGAGAAAATATAATGAGAATATAATAAAAGAAAAGGATGCATTGAGGCATTTGGTTTTTCTGTGTGACTGTGACAAATAACACAATATCTTTGTTTAACTTTTTTTTAATTAGCTGTTGAACACTACTATTAATGCAAGGCCCCGCCCTGCCAGATTCATTTTATTTTTTTCATAATGTCCATTTTTGATCATGGTGTTTTTTGTTTTTTTTTTGACAGTAGAATTTGAAGGCAATGCTGTTCAGAAGCCAACTCTTACTATTTGGAATTCTGGACTTTTCATCGGCACCATAAGTCAGTCATAAATAAGTGTTGAATTTGAATTCCATTACGGCACAAGCAATACCAAAAGGTAAAAATGAGGAGTGTCCTAATGGTCTATGATGCATACAATATAACAGCAACGTCTCCAGGTAGAATTTGACCGAATACATTTGTCACATCGCCCCATTAATCCATTCCATGTAGTCGAATGACAGAACTCATAATTCTTCCTGTGTAATGTGAAACTTGAACAGCTAAGTATTCCTGAGAACTTTTGCTGCTTTTCTGCATTTTTTTGAAATGGGATATCCTACTACTCAAACATTGAAAAAAGCACATTTGTTATCCTTATCCTTTTGTTTTCCTATACACATACAAAAAGAGGATTCTTTGACCGTTGTGAAAATCGGTCAAGAAAAACAGTTTCATGATTTGATCTCTGTTGTCTTTGTTTTTCATGGATTTAATGGATCCCAGCTTGCTGAGTTATGTAGCACCCAACATTGTGACCTTTTCACCAGAGTCATCAGCAGGGTTTTCATTTTCATTTCGAGAAGCTCCTCATTGTTTTTCAGAGGTTTATTGTGCAATTTCCTGAGTAGTGTCAGGGCTTTAAACATACATGGTTGACAGAATATGTTTGGAATTGGCAGATATGTAAGCAATACATATCCTATCACTGTAGCATACAGTGTGTATCATTCATTTTATTTGTGCGAATGTGTGTATTTGCAAAGTACGCGTGTTATAGTGTCAGCCTAGAGACACTTACATCATTCCCTCATTTTTCCTCTTGGCTTTCACATCCAGTTTTGAAACACTAACACTAAATAAAAATCTCAATAACAATCATTGGAATGAAAAGCTCTTTTTTTCTATTTCTTCTCTCTCTTTCCTGAATCACATCGATTACTTGGGACCTCCAATTACAAAATAATTTTATCCCTAAACTTTATGTGTTGTGAAAATGTTGAGTCAGGCTCTTGTTTTGACACAAAATATATATTTTCTAAAGTTTGAATCATCCAGAGGTTTCAACTATCATGAAGGCCTCCTTCATACTGGACTGTCACTGACCTTTGATGCTTACTTAGGCCCCAAATCCCCATTAAACACATTTAACTTCATGGGCCTTTAATACAACAGACAGGGTCAGGTGTTTTATTTCACTCATGACTAATCACACCATACTTGATCCGTCATTTCATTTACATTGGCACCTCTCCTGGAATGAGCAAAGAAAAGAAGCAAGGATGAAATATCAGGCTGTGTTCTGTGTGTGCGTTTTAAGTTTCATAATAAAAACCAGAGGGGTGGCATTGAGACAGAGCCAATGAGAAAAGGCAGCAGAAAAATGTGAGGACAAATACAAAACCTGAGGCTCTATATTACAAATAATGTGATATCCTAATGTAATACTACTTTGGGAAGATTTAATATTGCAGTTCAGACAAGTGTGGCCCTTGAGGCAGCAAGGGTATTATAGGGCACATAGTCTTTATACAGGTTTTTAGGAAGGTTGCTGTATGTTTAACTTGCGGTTTCTTAAATAAAGCTCTTATTCTAAGCAGTAATAATGTTGTGGCGATAAAATGTGAACAATGGGATGAGTCATCAACATTAGTCTGAAACTCATGAATGACATGATTTATTTCCAAGCCTTATGAACAGTGTTGCACCAAACCTGAGAGAAAATCATGTTTACACAAAGTACATATTTGCATGAGCAGTGCTTATTCATGCTTACTCATATTTCTGTGTGTGAACAGAGTACGTATTTGTGCACTTTCTATACTGTATGTAAGTATAATCCATGCAAAACCACTATACATAATTAACCGTTTCAAGGAATCATCTGTCATAATCCATTTCACGTTATTGTTATTAGCCCTCCATAGCAGTGAAGGAATTTGGGAATAGTCCCACAATTTCATGTAGAGAGGGAGAAATAAGTGCATATACACATAAGGTACCTGGCTACACACCTGCACACAAGGTCAGCATACAGAAGAATATGACCAGCATAGTGTAGCACATAAATAGTCCACTCTACACCCAGGAGGCGTTGAGTGTTTTGTTTAATGTGCCCTGATGAACGAGGTTGACCTATTTGAATCATCCTTTGTATAAATGGTTTGTTCACACTCATGCATCATCCTCTTTGCTATGCAGAGAAAAAAAATGCTTGTTTTTTTCCAGCCTCTTGGATTGAACGAGTGTAGGTGTGTTTAGTGGTAGATTTGTGGATACAGACTGCAGTATGTTTGCAGATCAACTGCACTCTCCCCCTCAGCTATAAGAACCCTCAACAGATCCAACAGGGACTGCTTCACCTACAGTAAGTGGCGCCAAGTGGATTTGGTGTGTCCGAGTCAGTGTATACAGAATATCCTTCTCAGCATATCGTACTGTTCATTTTCACCATGTGAAATGTACTTGTCAACATCGTGTGTAACATGTAACATGATGTTGACAAGTAAACCAATTCTAATGTCTTTCTCACTTTACACGATATGTGATTGCACACACACAAGTACAATTGATCAGTAGTTAAAGGTCAAGTCAATTTATTGACAGATAACATTAAAATTAAAGATGATGCAAATCATAAGTTCTCCAAGAGGGACTCCAAAACAAAAACAGAAGTGGTCGTATTTACAATTGAGAATGTAGCAGTGCTTAAGCAAATGAGCCAGGTTTCTCTGACAAAAGAAACAGCTGTAAAGCTGTCACTTGTTGAAAAAGTTACATACTGTGAGATAGTGTATTTTATTTGTAAAAATGAGAAACTGGTAAAAAAAAAAACACACACACTGAAAAACCCTGAAACAATGGCATGCCTAAAAGCTGAGACTTTCAGCTGCTGAATATCAACTGTGACTCTTGAACAGTAAAGCTTAAAGAACGGTGATACATTAAAGAACAGAGACATTCATATAAAGGGTTATTTTTTGGTAACCTTTACCTCCCTGTTACAGTATCTTTTAGATAAGAGAAGTCACAGGGTAACGTCACCCACAGACAGAAAGATAAAGGAGATAAAAGGGAGAAACAAGTGAATGGTTTCAAGCCACCTCATATGATTGTTGGGCCTCTGGGAAAAATAAATGCAACCTTATTTCCTCAGAATGCAGTTAGAGCAGAAGTTCAGGGACTAAAAGTTGACAGAGGACTAACAAACTGCAGTCATACCTACACAGACCAGAGATATGGATACAGTCTTAGTGCCAGCCATATCCTCTCCTGTCTACACACTGTTCGATGTTATACATTTCATCATGAAACTGGCACCTGACAACTTCATCTAACAGCAGCAAAGCAGCCTTGCCTATATCCATTATACAAAAGCAGGTCTATATTGGGAGCTATACTAGCTTATTTATTGTTAACATGTAGAAGGTCACATTTTGATTCAATGAGCATATTTCTCATTCCCAAATGACTGCTTTTTTGGTTACCACTTGTAAAGTTGTTTACTTACACTAGAATAAAATCATGCTTGAACAAAGAAGTGGGTAGTACACACACACACACACACACACACACCTTTAAATCTTATTATAGGGAACTCTAGAGATGCTGAGACATGAGTATGCTGTAAATATTAAAGCTCCAAATAAAATGTTGCCCAAATACCCTATTTGACATTATGCCTCTCTTTGCCATATTGCTACATCACACTCAGCTAAGTTCAATCACAAAAATGTGTGTAAACATGGTGTGAAGAACATTTGGAGGTATGAACATTGTTACAGCATGGTCTTTACTTATAAATACCAATATTCTGTGTGGAATGTAGCTCATCAGTTTTCATTGTGTGTAGCTCTGATGTGCAGCCATTACAAAGCAATCAAGATGTTGTGCTAATGAAGATACCACTTACTCTGCAATTTAAATATTTACCATACCAGCAAGCATCCACCTGTGTGCCACATTTGTATGGGTTACACAACTAAAGGCTAGTTCTTTCCTTGGAAAAACAGTGTTGCTGTATTTAACAGAACCACGTGCCAATCTTTGATGCAATGTTGGGAACACGGGAGTTATGGTTATGCAAACACATGAAAACAATCTTAGGTTTCACTAACAGCTGCACTCAGTGATAAATGTTAACTTTGGCCAAATTGAATATAGTTTTTTGCTGCAGAAAATAATTTCTTAATTTGCCAAGACTTATACTGGATTCTTAAAACCCCAAATTGGATAGTTCAGGGTTTTTTTTTTAGTATTGGTACTGACGCAGGTAACAGGTTCTGTGGTGGGAAAACAAGATCAGCACCACACAGGGCCAGCTACCACCATCCACAACACAACTTTTGTGATATTCCACAGTTTGATTTTTCCCCTCAGATCTCTCAGATATTGTGTTTGTTGGACAATAAACACAACACTATAAGTGATGGTGTCACATGTGTTGTGTTGTACTCAAACGACCTCATGTGAAAAAATATGAACTATTCTTTCAAAATTTTCCTCCTGATATCTAATGTGGTAAAATGCATGAGTGGAAAAAGAAGAAGTTAATACATTTCTCATTATATTTACAGAAAAATAGCAAGACCAAAGAAAAAGAAATAAACAACAAAAGGTTGAACACCAGATGGGGAAAATGTGCACCTAACCAAACACTGGTGCATTGTGTGGAAAACTGGAATGAATACTGATAGTCAAGTTTTTTTTTTACAAGTTTTCCTTGAGCCATTTGATATAGTTGTCTGTCATGCGACGTGCAATCAGGAAGTCGGTTGGCCACACGGTGAACATCAGCCCTCCATGAAATCCTGTGTCATAGTGTTCATGTGTCACCTCAACACCAGCAGCACGGAGCCGTGTGACATACATGATCCCATCATCTCGGAGAACATCATACTCACATGTCAGAATGTAGGCCTTGGGTAGAGAATGTAAGGCTGTGTCTGGAACCAGCAGAGGTGATGCCCTCGGGTCAGCAAAAGATCGAGATATTCCATTCATCCCAACTCCCTCCCCTCCGACTCCCTGCACCACAGCAGGAGCACTGTAGTTGTATTTTCTATGATATGCTTCTGGCAGAAAGGCGCTCCAATTGACAAACTTCAGCAGGCTGGAGGACTCAGGGTTATTGTGGGTGTTGGCCATCATGGCTCTGAAAAGGGCCTTGTCACTGGTGAAGTACTCACTCCAGAAACGTACCATTAGGGTGCGGGGCAGAATGGGCATGTCCTGATTCTGCTGATAGGAAGGCGTGTTAAGGTCCAGAGCCTGAAGCACAGGGTAGATGAGTGCTTGGGCCTTCAAATGAACCTGCTGTCCAGACTCTTTTTGTAACTGTGAAGAGAGACAGAGAGAGATCTGCATGTATTCAAATAAATATTTATATAGAGTATTCCTCAAATTAAACATGAGCTGAAAGTCTTTAGAAATAAACCAGCATCATGTGATCACATGTACTAGTCATGGTTGTTTACAGGAAGAACTGCATCATCCCAAGTTCTACAGTGACCTACAACAGACTTTACTCGTGGATGTAGATCTTTATGGAATACTGCCACTACACTACCACATTAAAACAGGATACGTGTAATCCATTTATTAGTAGTAGAATGCAGCATACTTCTCTGCACCTGAAGCTGCAGGTTAGCACTAAGCTGACACGCAGTTCTGTAGGTTATCTAACTGCCTGAGAGCTCCTTTGGCAGACTTTCTGGGGAATCTGACAAAGGGGATTCAATTTCATTTCATGAGCTTCCATTGTGTCTGATGAAATCCCAGTACCTCTAAATCATTATATAGCATGCCCAACGGGAATACGAATATTTATTGTTTTCTTCTCCTGTAACCTGACAACTCCTTCCTGTAAGAGCAACGGCACCTCCGACCTCATCCTCATTTTATACTATGTATTTTTCTTTATTTTTCTTTTTTTTCTCCTACTGTAATTTGAAATGGTCAGTTCCCCTTGCATTGATGTTATGAGAAGTAGCTGTAATGTTACATTATGGCACTCATACAGTATAAGAAATTATAGAAGCGTACTTCTATATATAGTTTCTTTTTATACTGTGAGCTTTGCTGCATTTCTCCTTTTTCCCGTGAAGAATGGACAATCTCCTTGCAATGCAGTTGGTGTCATTGCTAACACCCTCTGTCAACATGGTGAGGGTGTAGCCATGTATCAGCAACAAGCTCCAACAGGATGGTCTAATACATGCAGAGATTTACTCTATTAACGCATATTTAGTGCTTTTTCTGCAAGAGTTTTTCAAATATGTTTTTGAGCAGTTGAGATTCATAAGAAAAGTTACACATGATAGGCTTCTTGTGGTTCAGGGTAATATGACAGTATTTATCATAAACTGGTTCATTAACCTTGTCCCATGTCACCTCTTCATACAGTTCTTTTTCCATATGTGAACCAGAAAAATAGAGTTGACACTAGAAAGAAAAAATAGACTCAGTACCTGCTGGGAGACGGCAGCTGCCAGGTTCCCCCCAGCACTATCCCCTGACACAGCAATGCGCCCTGGGTCCACAGAGTACTGGGCCAGTACCCCCTTCTGGAGGAAGTGTTTGACCACACGGTATACGTCCTCATATGGGACAGGAAAGTGGTGAGCGGGGGCAAGGCGGTACCTGAAAAAGCAGAAAGGTGCGGATTAAAGCTAGAGCATAAATAAACATGAGATTTGAAGGCCATGTGCACAGACAATATTTTGAGCCAGGGAAAATAAACATCAGGACATTTTCAAGGGGATAACAGGTGGCAAACAAAAGCATAAATCACAGTGAAAAGGCTGTACTTACAAAATGTAACTCAGATTTGGGTCAAATTTACTGTGTTATTTTCTTACTAACTTATTACTTAAATGAGTTTGTTAACACAACTACAAACAGTAGTTTTAAAGATCAACTTTCTCATTTCATTTGGCCATGTTTGGGAGAAGAAACACAGAACATATTAGGGAATATGCACAAATTGACAAGTTATAATATTAACCAATATCAATTTGATGTAAATTTACCAGATTTATCCAAATGACAATTTTCTATTTGCAGTTCTATTGAAAATAATCTCTTCAGACAAATATATATATTAGCATAGATCTAAAACCAAATGGTTATTTGGTGACAAAGTGGGTGAAATAAGGACATATAACCTTTTCTTAAAATGATCTCCTAGTAATGTAAACCTGTAATCAAACTATACTGACAAAGCTTTTTTTCTTTCAAAGCCATTTTAACATATGGATTGTCTTCTGAAGTCACACCCCAGTTGTTTCAAATAAATACCTCAAAACCTTGCTGACGTGTGTTGAAACATATTGCTCCTACACTATTAAAATAAGGTCCATTACATACATTCACTTAAAGTTGTATGTGCTTTGCACTTATATACCCTGTTGGTGTCATCTCTACTAGTGTTTCAATCTATAAGCCAAATGTTACACATGGCTGACTTTGAGATTGTGAAATGCTGGGATTACTCATTGAACCCATGACAAATTCCAGACAGGAATTCGGGTGAGGCAGATACGGCAATTCCCCCACACACCCCACACTGATCCACTAAACCTCCCACCGTCCAACACTGTCTGTCAACAAGCACAACCACGTTATACACACAAAAAAGAAATTATGACTTAATAGCTGAGTACTGATCTTTCAACTAACTGTTGATCGATAAAGCTGAAAAACTGTGAGTAGTGAATTAGAGGATAGAGAGAGTACTGGCAAAAGAAAGTTACAGTACTGAGAGGCAGAGTTAAACCCGGATGTGCCAAAGAACAACAGTGAGAGTAGCTGTGACAGGGAAAGGCCTGGCGAGACCCGAATGAAAACCTGTTAGCTTCACTCTACTGCATCCTCATTTCCATCTAGCTAGTGACTAATGAAGGAGGACAGGCACATATGATGACAGGAAATTGTGTGAGAGACGGAGAGAGAGAGTGGGGGAAACAGTGGGACTTAACTATCAATAATACAAATAAAACAATACATTTGTAGCTAAATAATGGCCTTTGTACATCTAATGTGCTGCTCTGTATGGGCAAATTATACTTTTTTACACAGCATTTTGTGCAGTATATTACAGTTCCTGCATATAACTGGCTGTAAAATATGAAATACTTACTCTACAGAAAGAACCACTGCATCTAGCTCAGTGACCATTTTTCTGGCCAGGAGATCATATGGACTCATCCCTGCATAGACAGAGAAGACAGACACAGATCACAAAAGAGATTTTAAAGCAAGGCAAAACACCACAGTAATTGACATCTTCCCATTTCTGACATCACAAGTCACCTTACATCAAGGTAATACTGCAGTAACAGAGATGAACCTGCGATCTAGTCTAGCGGTACTTCCTGGCAAGATCTGTGTTACTGTAATTGTTACAGCCATTCAACAGATTGCAAGAACAGCATGAGATGTGTCAAACTGCATGTCACGTCTTTACATTTTGGATTAGCAAAGGTAACCACCCTCTGAGGTTCCCACCGCTCCAGCAGACGGTGTGTTATTTCCTCAGGAAACTGTGAAAGCTTTGTGGCTTGTGTTTGATAGTTTGTTCATTATTTATGATCCTGTCATAAAAGCTGTCACAGGGAGTCTATATAAAGCTGTAATTTGTCACATCAATCAAATAGTGAATTTTCAGAATGCTTTCTCAGAGTAATAGTAGAATAACTGTGTGATGAACACATCACAGGAATATGCATTACCCATCCATCCATCCATCCATCTTTCTATCCATCCCTAAAAGTCAAGTCATAATTCTGTGATAAAGGAGAAGACAGGCCAACCCATCAACTTACGGGAACTCCCCAGACACCATCCTCCACCGTGTAAGTATATGACAGCTCTCCTGAGCTCAGTGTTACCTCCCCGCTGCTTTGGCTGGTACAGCACCACCTCCACTCCATCAAACGTCTCCTCTGTGACCTTGACATGCTCATCAGACACAGGCACTACCTTTTCAGCCAGAGTAATGAAGTACATTACCCCCATGTAGTCCTTCAGCCCCAGTAACTCACTGAGGTCTGCCTGGAAAGGGAAGACAGCATTAGACATAGAGACAACACATTACAGAATGCATCATCATTCATCAAATCAATATCAATTTGATGTAAATTTACCAGATTTATCCAAATGACAATTTTCTATTTGCAGTTCTATTGAAAATAACCTCTTCAGACAAATATATATATTAGCATAGATCTAAAACCAAATGGTTATTTGGTGACAAAGTGGGTGAAATAAGGACATATAACCTTTTCTTAAAATTATCTCCTAGTAATGTAAACCTGTAATCAAACTATACTGACAAAGCTTTTTTTTCTTTCAAAGCCATTTTAATATATGGATTGTCTTCTGAAGTCACACCCCAGTTGTTTCAAATAAATACCTCAAAACCTTGCTGACGTGTGTTGAAACATATTGCTCCTACACTATTAAAATAAGGTCCATTACATACATTCACTTAAAGTTGTATGTGTTTTGCACTTATATGCCCTGTTGGTGCATAAACAAGCACCTGTCTGTCAACAAGCACCGAGCCATTAGTATTACCTCTTGTACATATTAAGCTGTTACATAGCAGCATTGTTTACATTATCCAATGTAAACAATCACCTTGACCAAAGCTCATAATATTCAAAACTGAAATGGCTAAGATACTTGTATTATGTGGCCATATAAAAGAGAGAGAGGGAGACTACAAGCATGTGAATGTTGTCTAGTAAAATGTCAACAGTCCCCTACAGTTATTTGTTTTAAGAAGCCATAACTACATGATAAGTTATAAAAGCATGACTCATACGCCATTATGTCTGATGATGTAGGCAGTTAGTGGCTGGCATGAGGCTAATCAGCTGATGCTCTTCTACTGTGACCACAACAAACTCATCAAAGAGTCATCAACTCTACTGCCATCAGGCACTCATATCAGTCTGGGAAAAGAAACACTACAGCATGCTATCTCTCTCTCTGTTTCAAAGAACAAAATGGATAATTTGCTGGAGTAAAAATATAAAAAGCCTAATAAAGCAGGTTACAGTAAAAATATCTTCTCTTCAGAATGCAACTTGTAAAAATATTGAATGTCTACAGTACATCCTCCAAGAGTAGCATCTGATTAAAATCTAAAACACTTATTGTAATTACACCATGGTCAGGTAATCAATCATTTAAAAGAATGGCTGTGTGCCTGGCAGAGGGCCATGATTGTGGCTATATAATTTAACAGTGCAGGCTCAAATAAGAGGTTTGATTCTGTGATGCATTAGATGGTACATAATAATAATAATGATGAGAAACAGAATCTCTAACTTTATATTTAACTTTTTAATTTTCATGCTGAAATTATATTGATTTGCTTACAAATAATTAGTATTTCAAACTGATCACTATTCTCCCTACAGCACAAATAAAAATATCCTGTTGTGTTAGAGGCAGTAGCCTGCACTTGAAGCTAATATATATATACTCAAACTACTGCAACACCTTTCTAGTTGTTGAAAGGACTAAGTATGCTGAGTGACAAAGGTGTAGCAAAATAAAGCCACTACTCATTTTTATACTAATGTTACAACCATGTATGCATTACCTAATTGTGTTTTAAACCTGTAAGGAGTCATATTAGCCTCACTCCAATGGGCTATACAGTAAACCACAGGCGTCTAACGGTCATTAACAGAGACTGGTTTCCTTAATAGGGTCTATTATTAGAACAGGTGAGCAGGACTATACAACACATGGATTAGCATCTGACATAATCTGGTGTAACCATCATGTATATCCACATCAGCAAAATACAATAAACGTGTAACCTGCACCGTACCTACTCTGAGAAAACAAACTAAAGCAAGACAATTTTGCAGATGTTGCTATTTAATAGCCTATATGGCTAAATTACCTGATCATGTATTAAACTGAAATAAGAAATACGCGTACATTCACCCGCAGTGCTAGAGAGCCTATACTCTTGGGATTTATTTCCAAAGTAATCATCAGTACCAGCAGATCTAAGATAAGATATCCTGCATTAATAGTTTTTTTCCTTACCAGGTGGCTGAGACTTCTGAAGAAAGAGTTGGTCAGCATGAGTTTCCATCTCTCTTCTATCTCCTCGGGAATGGGCTCATAAATATAATAAGCGGTAAAAGAGCAGAGAGCGACGAATAAAATGATGCTTCCCAACCTCATTTTACAACGTGCGTTCCCAGCAACTGACTGCAGGTTGCAAACACAGACTGTTAGCTGCGCTAGTTAACAAGTCACTCCGGTGCGCGACAAAGCTTACGCTCGGAATTAATTTTGGATCCAGACCAGCTAAATATGACAGCACGTGTTTGGTGTCATTTGGTGGTTATCGGCGTGCATGTTCTGAGCTTTTCTTCTCTGCTCGTGCGCGTTCCGTAATGCATGTCTGTCTCGTGGAGCCGGAGAATACATTTAAGTGTCAGTGATATTGACACAGGAGCGCGCACCCTGTGTACTCACGAGGCAGAACCGTCCCACCTTGGCCCGCACCGCAAATTCCTCAGGTGCCTCCTAAGCGTATACAGCTTACACAGTACGGAACTTTGTGCCAAGATGCAACTGATGCACAAATACGATAGCTTATAAAACAACAACAATGGCTCATGCATTCAACCTTGCAGACAGTTTTTTTTCCCAAATGTTTCAACGTAACATACACTTTAGAGGTCAGAAATATTAGGCCTAGAGTGATTTAAGGGGCAGCTGATGCACAAAAGTGTCAGCTGTGCGCTCCACGAGAAAATCCTTGTAGTGTCGCTGTGAGAAATAAGCTTGTAGTCGCAGCACAAAGAAGTGACTCTGTAGAGCAGCTAAACAGCCATGGTTGCAAGGCAGCCTAAGCTAATTATATTATTGGTGACAGAGCCAGATGAGATGTCTCGTTTCCTGGCAGGACTGACTGTCAAAGCAATATGACTCTCCCATGCACTCACGTTTTGAAGGGACCCTGCACGAGGAACTGATATAATGCTGCGTGAGTTTGACAAAGAACTTGTAGCCCAAGTTAAGGCGAGCTGTTTT
Source organism: Macquaria ambigua (assembly GCA_008360985.2). Classification (NCBI taxonomy): domain Eukaryota; kingdom Metazoa; phylum Chordata; class Actinopteri; order Centrarchiformes; family Percichthyidae; genus Macquaria; species Macquaria ambigua. Next base: position 67,527 of record VMKM01001849.1, read on the forward strand.
TCCTCCCAGTACAGGATATTATTTTGATTTTGTTTTAATATTTTAGTTTAATGCAAGAGGTACAGCACTCATGACAACATGACATTTGTGTGGGAAACAGTCAAACAGATCCACACAGGTGCAAGAGTGGTATTATTTCAAGCAGAATTTAAGTCTCCCAGTGGTATCTTAGGCCAATAATTACTGACAAACCACATATCAGAGTTTTCAAAAGGAAAAGCTTCTTAGCACAAATGCATGCAGTATTCTCATAAGACAGGTTGATGGCATCAATGTATTCACAGAGATCTACTTAATTCTAAACTTTCCCTCTGAGCCAATTCACACTGTCAAACAGAATAAAGGAGAAGTATAAGGTTGCACTCAAGAAAAATGCTGGTGCTCTTAAAGAGGAGAGAGATTAAAATCTCAAATGCAAACTTCAGACACTCATGTTTTTAGAACAATGCAGATATTATAACCAAAAGCCTTAGTCAAGGTGAACGCTCTTTTAGTGCCATTACACACTGAAAGTGAGTTAGTTTAACAGTGTATATTGTACAGTAGTTATATTTATCTGCAGGCTTCATCTTAGAAACCTGAACCACATGCCTCCATGTGACTCTGTGTTGACCCTCTGTGTTATGATCTTTTCAAACTTTCTCTCAGTCAAGTTGGAATCTGTAATTGGCCAATGTTTAGGGGCTGGCAAGTGTCTCCTTCCATCAGCCATCAAACTCCATTGAGATGCAATCTGCAGGATCCAGGGTGTGACGGAGGCTTGGTGAAAGCCTCTGTGAGACTGATCACTGTTGAGCAGTAGAATACTAAATCTCTTCTCTGAATACAAAATCACACTTCAGACACTCTGGGATTCTCCCTGGAATTCCCTCCCTCCTTTTCGCCTCCAACCGCCGGCCTCCACTCAGCTTCTAAGGGAGACCACCTCAGTTGGTTAATAAATTTTTCATGGAGCTCTCTTCACTCTCACCGTCTTGTCAGTGGGGATGACGGGTGTCAGAGGGTGCGTGGGTGGGGATGTTGTCTTCATCTACCTAAAGCCATGCTGTGCAGTGCTCTGCCACGTGGCCACCCAACACCCTGCTGCGTGTGGGGGTAGCTCAAGCAGATGTAAAAATGTCTGAAGACTTAAACAAGGAGTTTGAGTACTGAAGTGTGAATGAATACATGTGAATGTGTGTTCATGCGTTAAAGTGTGTGTGCTTGCCCGTGTAAGCCTGCGTACATGCTTGCATGTGAATGTGTGTGTGCATAGAGACAGGTCACGTTTCATTCCTTTGTGCATGCACATTCTTGAGTTTAAGCACCACAGAGGCACATCAAATTCTTTTAATTAAGGAACTCAATCCAGACCTCCACTGCCAGTGATGAATGTGAGCGGCAAACTTGGTAACTTTTTAATTTGCAGAGCCCCTGCTGAGGCAAAGTAAATGGGCTGCATGACAAAAGGCATCTGAAAGTACTTGGTTCTGAATTAAGGCTGTGATGTGGAAGGAACATTCTTTGATAAAATAATCAAGCATTGCTAACTTTTCAGTCAACTAATATCATGACATGGACATGAGTTTCATTTACACAGTATCTCAATATATTGAGAATCTCTAGTAAATGTGCAAACTATCTCATGAACTTCACATTTGAAAGGATTTACATTGGCTTGCTCCCTTTGCATACAAAACTCTTCTTGAAAAAATTACCATCTTTCTACTACATGTGTTTGAACCCCACTGTTTTCCCTGTAACCCTTATGCAAGCTGTTAACACTGGCTTCATTCCCTGGAGTCTGGTGAGAACAGGGCAAGATAGTTATTGAACGTGTGTGGATGCGTGTGCATTTGTACGCAGCTTTTTTTAGTATCTTGTTTTAATCATAGTAAATTACGTACGTACATACGTACACTTGGAATTAATTGGGTTTTTTTTTTTACCAGCAGTGTACCTTAAGTCCACCACAATTTTCAAAGTTATAATAGTTTAATTTTAATTCTGTATAGCAAACACCCAAACACAGCTAGCAGTCAACGTACACTGTAGGTCCTATTCATTTTAACTGCCACAAAATGGCAGCACAGACATCAAACAACAACTTCCCTATTTAAAAGTTAATGTCCAGCAGTCTAAAATTAACTAGTAGTCTCCTGAGAAATTTCCATTTGAATTTTTCAGGAGTCTGGCATTTCCATGTTTTATCAAGAAGGTTCAGAATATAATTGTCAGAACAGCAGAACCATCGCTGAAAGAAAATCGAGCCAAAATTCTAGTGCAACCCTCCAAAATAGCAATGCATGGGAAGTCAGTCTTAGTAGAAGAGTGACCAGAGCAGATATTCGGAGCTCAATATAACAAACAAAAGGCTCTTCAGTATGAGTGAGATGTACGCAAACAAACCCAACAGTACATTATAAAGTATACTGATATTATATATAAAATATTTTTTATGTTTATGGTACCCAGGTATATCACGACATAATACAAAATACAGTATCTGTGTTGAACCAGAAATGCAGTGGAGTCAAATACATCAAGTCTGGGCAGTTTCCCTGAATACACTGTTACACTGTCTTTGCCAGATTACGCAAGCTACAATAAAGAGATGGAATAGAAAATGTGTCTTTCCCATGTTGTCTATTCAGCTAAACAGATAAAAATTCACCTATTAACTTGTCATGCATTGTATTTATTTACAGTAATCCTGTGTGGCTGAACAGGGTAAACCAAATGGCTTTCATTTTGCGCTGCAGGCCAGAAATAAAGCCACAACCTGTCCATTTGTAATTATGAGCTTGGCAGGTTGCCTCGTGCTGTTGGTCCATCCTCCTGTCACTTGTCCAACCAAAATACTGTGCAATGGTACATCTCGACTTACTCCACGTTCTCATGACTGTGCTTGCTTTTCACTATTTTGGTTCTTCTGCCTTACCAACTTTGTGTGTTAGTATGGGGACCCTTTTGTACCACTGAGTAAACAATCACCAACTAAATTAACTGAGATATAAAGTAAAGACATTTTCTAAACTTTCATCAGTCATACAAAACACAATTTGTACCAAGTCTAGGGGTAAATGTAATTGTTATGAGAAGGAAGGTTTATAAGTGCAGGATCCCACACAGTGATTACTCACTTAAATAAATTAATTAATCAGTAACTATACTGACCAAGTTTTTCTTTCTTCGAGACAAAGCTATTATGTTGTATTATATTAAATTGTATCAGGGTGGTGTCAACCACTGCATCCAGAAAGTGTGGGATTTGAAAGTCTGAGTGGCACAGACTTGTTTATCCCAGCAGCAACCTGTTACATAGTTTTCCCTTGTGGGCCAATTCTTTCATTATGCACACAGCTGAAAGATGAGCGATCTATTATTTGAGCTGGTATTCCAATAAAGACTAGCCTGTGAAAGGCGTGTTTGTATAATTTACCTAGTGGAATTTAGGACAGTATTTGACAAAGGAATGGAACAAAATATTTAACCGGCAATCGACCTTTTAGGTGCCGGATCCAAGTGTATAAGGCAGGGTTAGTCACATGGACATAGACATTGCTGCTTCTTCAGATTAGAGAGAGTAAATGTTGCAGCTTCAATACCCATTTGCTTTTTCAAAATAAAGTCTGTTTTGAGTTTAATGTGTAGTTGCACTATCCTTCTTTTGAAGCAGCATATGACCTAACATGGCAATATTCTAGATGTTTATTATTGTAAACAATTCCAGTGAAAAGAATGAAACCAGCAATGGATTTATCTTACAAGTAGGCCTCTATTGCTATCCAAAAACATAATAAACATAAACATAAAATATCCACATATAGTAAATAAGCCACAATGTTGCAATGCGTGACATGGTTCTTCATTACAATGAACACGGGGACCGTAGTTTATTTTAAGTCAATCCCACATACGCCGCCCTGTTGCTGTAAATACTCACCAGCACATCAAATGTGTATTAATCTGCGTTAAACATTGCTAAACACTATAGGGCCCAGTTGTTTTAGGAAAATGCTAAGCCTCTTCTTTAAATGAACCTATATATTTGTGACCCATTTTTAAATTTTACATCTTCAGAAGGAATAAATGCACTTGAGACTGAGTGCCACAGTATGAAAAAAACGTAAGTATTGAGAGATAGACAAACACATTTTTAGTTTTGGTCTTTTCATGGGATTTGATGACAGTAAACAAGAAAAATATGGAATAACGCCAGCCCTATCCTTTAAAGTGCCAACAGTTCCCAAGGTTTATATTAATGATTTATATATCACAAAATATCACAACAAAGTATCATATGTCATAATAAACCTTTCTTCAACACCATGTAATAACTACAACACATTAAATCACTTAGTGGAAATCTTTACCGGCAACGCGCAAAAAGCCCAAAATATTTAGTTTATTTAGTTTCGCATCAATGCGTGAACAGGTAAGAGTAGGTGAAACAATAAAGATTTGTATTCTTGACATTTATATTTTACATTTAAACTTTTGGCTTAAATACAGTGGGCACAATTGCTTGCCATTTTCACTTCCCTTTGACTTGTAGCATTCTAACCTGCTAAGCCATTAGGGAAAACCTATTGTCTGCAAGATTATAGACCTGCCTTGTGGAAAATTTACTGTGAACATAAGTATTATATTAATTGGAAATGTTTAACTTTCGTTTTCATCACTTCTTGTCAACGACTAGTCACCAAAGCAGCAGTAAGAATGTTGAGCTTTATTATTTCCACAATGTGCCTTATGATCATGGGACTCGGTGTAGGAAACAGCAGTGGATAAGCTCTTTATCAGTAGTCGCCTATGCAGCACTTCTGTCATAAGGAATGTTGGCCTCTCACCCCATTCCACATGAATTTCTTCTGTTATCACCAGACACAAGGATACCAGAAGGCATTTGCATTTGAAGACAGTTCATTCACATTACAAGTGTTGGTAAAATAAACATATCTCTAACACTGTCTGTTTCTAAGAATTTATGGTTCTGTATTTGACCCTGGTTTTGAGAAAAACATAAACAAGAGTCTACAGCCACGCTAGCATTAGCAGCTCTGTGAAGCTGTAATGAAGCACAGCAGTGCTTTAAGGTAAATGGTGAAGTCTGCATGCTAACATGCTCACAATGACCAAGGATACCTGTACCAAATTATATGACAATGTATCCAATAGTTGCAGAAACATTTCAGTCAAAACCACAAATTTCAACCTCATCAAAATCAGTAGGCTTGTGTCAGTCTGGACCAAAGTGGTGGACCATGTTTAATGGTGAGAGATACATAATTGTATGTTATGTGCCTTGATCCCTGTAAAGCCTCGTTCACCTTTCTAAAAAGGCAGCTTGCAACTGTGCAATATTATGTAAGCTGGCTATTGACAAGTTTTTCCACCACAACACCTCAGGAGCTCTCACGCTCACCAGTTTAGTTGATTGGCTACTCCAGAGATTTGGTTACAAAGTTTGACTGGTGCTTCGGCTCTGAAACAGTTTTTCCATTAAGTTTTGCCAGCAAGTCCCTGTTTTTAGATCTTGCCTCATGTTTACAAGAATTCCCACTGAAAGCCAATAAAAACTTCACCATGAGACTTAAAAGTTTCTTTGTTTGTTTTTATCCAAAAGTAGATTTGAAAAAAAAATTAAAAAGATAATTCAATCTCATAAAACAGTTATGGTAAAGAAATTCAATACATTACACCATTTTACAGTAAGACATAGTAAAAAATAAAAGCAAGGCTAAAAACAGTTTTTGAAACACTTTTGTTATCTAATAGGAAACTTACAAAGAATTGTGGTGTATTGCTGCTAACTTTTAAGTATAAAGCATGTTGCAGTATAAAGCAAGATTTCAAATACATGTGAATTGAATCAGCCCATCTGTAGTTGTCTCCAGCAGATGGTGCTATGACCTAAATCAACTGCTACAAGACTTCAACACATCTACTTCACAACATATTGCTGTTGTCAGGCCAAAAGCATGTATCTCCAAAATATTAACTATTTAAGAGTGAACAACAATAACCATGTTTTAGATCCAGAGGGGCATTATAAGCCTAGGATGACAAAATCAATTCTCAACTCATGGAGAAACACTAAGCATGCAAACCACCAAATCATCACCAACAGTGACGATATACATTTAGACTAATCTTTTATGCTTTTATCTGCTTCTTTGTGCTGGTCAACGGGTCAGAAGAGAAATTTCTAGATGGCACTTAAGCCATGCCCACTGCATGGGGCATGTTCACTGTTCTTGCCCATAGAGTGCATTATTTAACATTTTAACCCATCATGTTTGCATGAAATATGTCCAGAAACTTCATATCCAGCCTCCAGGCTGCAGATTGGTCTAGATACCTCAATAGATTTAAAACAGTTGCTCTTCTCCCTTTACTGCAATAGAGACCCCAATAGAGATCCCAATAGAGATGCATGCTGGGTAAACAAGGCCATCTAGTGGCCGGACCTGTCATATCATAACATCTCGCCATACCTGATTACTGTATTTCTCCTGTATAACTTACAGGTAAGAGGAGAGTCTGACTGACAGCATGAGGGTGAGGTTGGATTGTTTTATATTTTACACACACACATGCACACACACACACACACACACACAGAAAATCTCTATCTGTGAGGACTAGCTCTGTGATAAGGCTCAGAGTATCACCTGGTAATTGGAATTCCCTAATGACCAAATACAAGCACACTATTTACAACCACAAATTTTGGACAATGCAGCCACATATATTTGGGAATTTCAGCTGAGTTTCACATTCAGCTGGAGTGTCAGACAATCCAAAGTGAAAAATGCATCTGTGAGGATGAAATTCCCTTCCTGTACAACAAGATTACTGAAATATAAAAAGTATTCTTGGGGTTTGTTAACATTCCACTATCTGTCTTAATGCTATGTGAGCTGTATCAGTGACTCTACAGTTGTACACGTCCTCCTTTATCACCCCAACTCATCCAGACTTCCTGGTCTGTAGCTTCCTTCCTCTCAAGGTCCCTAAGGTTTCATGGTGTGTTGCTTTTCTGACACCTAGAGGTGAAAGGTCAAAGATGCGTAAATCACCCCCAAACACTGTGGCTGAATCACAGGTGACGTACTACCATTACACTAGGCTAAACGTATCACACATCCACACACACACACACAACATAAAGGTCTCAGAAATGTACTATGAGCAGTAAAACATATGGTTGGGAAATTGTGTTATGATAACAGCCTGTGGTAGACATGGCTCATGTGCTCAGCTTTACTGAAGCATTCAACAAATTGTAGCTCTTCCAGATTTCTGTTACCAGATTTATCATGTACATATGTTGTCCATTTCAACTGTGTTTATAATACATGCATCATATTGTTTTCCCAGAGATGCCCATGTAAACATAAAGCAAATCAAACTTAGATCACAATTTAGTAATCTTCTTTGACCGATTTAAAGTGAGAAATCACACACATCGGAGAAAAATAAACTAATAAAAAGTTCAACATGAATTGATCCCAAATGAATTTTGGAAAAAAGATGAATCTTTGTGTGTGTAATGGAGGAAACATGCAGGAAACATGCAGTGACACACAGATTGGTCACCATTAATGACTATACCATACCATGTAACATATAGTTTTCCCCTTCGACACTTCTGATTCATCTTGAAATGCTGCTTTCTACTCAGTAGCTGGACTTCAACAGTCTGCTTCTCTGTCTGAATTGAACCGATGGAAAAACCAGAGTCATGATACTGGAGAGCTGAGACTAATCAGATCAGACACACCTACTTGTGTAACACAACTGTAGCTATTGATGGCGTAGTCACTCCTGAGCTTGTTAATTTTGCAGCTATTTTCAGGTTATTTTCATTTTTGTTTAATAAAACATTTTACAGAATTGACCAAAGTATGGTAGAGTATAAGCAGAGGGCTGTATACTGTATATACTGGACAAAAACATGTAATTTGACAGATCCAGGATTTTCAGCCTGAGTAAGTACACTTAAAATGTGCTATAGCAAGGGCCACCAAGGGCTTGTTTGAATCGAGCCATAACAGAGGAGGTGAATCAATCCCTCACCCTCCTTCTCTGCTCACGGTATATGGAAAGAAAAACTGGACACATTCAACCCCATTAACAACAAATCCGCATCCAGACAAAATGGAGAATGTTAAGTTCAGGGATACTGTAGCTCTCCACCTCACGAACTTTAACAAAAAGCATACAAAGCACTTCCTACATTATTGTTGTGGATCCACTAAGACTTGCAGGCCTGTAGACTTCTCACTATAGGATAAATGTCTTAAATTCTAGTCCTCACAAGAAAAGGTTTGAGCTATTGAGTAAGTAAACCAAAACCACTTAACTGTTTTACATTTAAAATATTCCTTATATTCCTATTTAGATGGCGTGCTTGCTTTTGTAATCCTTGATCTCCAAAGCAGTGGGGTTCCTTGCAGTTTAAGGCCCAGGAGGTTAAGGATCTTCAATATTTCAAGCCAAAACATGATGCAACCTCCATGCAGGTTTTACTGACACTACTGAGGCTGCTCTGATGAGATTACTGGTTGCTGCTCTCAAACCCTCGGGTTGTTTTTCTTTTCTTGTTTTGGTTTTTTTTATCTACTACGCATGTCTTGGAGTAGGTCAAGTGCAGTATAATACTGTCAGTTTCCATCATCTGAAATGGCCCACAAACTGATAATAAGTCAAGAAAGAGGAGGTTTTGTCCTTTTCATATGAAGGAGGAAATTTGGAAGCTTGCCTTTGGTGTTCATTGCTGTCATTGCTGAACAATGCAGCACTGTGACTTGTCGACCCATCAACTGAATATCTGAACGGACAGATACTGTTTTAATGTTCAGTAAGAAATAAGGTCATCGAGGACAACAGGCTGACTCATCTCTTCCTGCTTTGGACTTTTGTGCCTTTTAAATTTAGGGGTTTCTGGACTTGTAAAGCACTCAGATTTGTTCCTGTGACAGAAAACTTGGCCAACACTGAGGACGCAGAGAAACTGGAAGACCTTCAGGGTCTGACTGAGATCACTGAGCCACATGTTTGATTTTGATGGGCCTTTGGCATCATCTGAGACACTGTGAGATCATTAGATTGACTGTGGAAAGATGATTTAATTTACAGGTCCCTCATACACAGACAATATTTTAGCAGTGTACGCTGGGAATTTTGCAGCACTAAATCAACATTACAGTTTTATTTCGTAGAAGCTATGAACTGAATAAAAGCTCGAATCATGCTGATGGGAACTTTGGTCAGTCATTATTGACCTATTTTTGTTATTTTAAATGTATTAATCACAATATTGTGAGATATAAACTAGGTAAAAAAGGTAACTGGTAGTAGCATTTCAGCAAATGTTTAAAAGGATGGGAGTTCTAACTAGGTCATTCAAGAAGCCATTGAAAAAGCATTAATCATAAATCACCCGAATGTTAAATAACATAAAAATATTTCAGCTGCCTGATAGACAGGCTTGCCCAAAGTTCGATTACAATTTCTGATGAGCTTATTTATTTATTTGTTATAGTGTATGATCATACATTTTATCTGGTTGTCTGAAAGCAGGGGACTCAAATCTAAATTGTGACACTGGAGGAAGGACAGGTACAGAACATTACTCAGGTTAGGCGTACATATTCAGACAAGGAATAACCAGTGGGATCAGCAGGCAATCAGGGGACGCTAGGGTGACTTAGATGATCTGCCAAATTGTGGAAGGAATATACACAGGATGCAAAATGAGTCGCCGATTAGAAGCCAATTGATGAGTTACAACTTGCTGATGTTTATTATTCAGCCTGGCCATCAAATCCTCACAATACCACTCATCAAAACATAATTCTGCCATTCTCCTTTGTCACTTTCACCTGCTGCATCATTTCACACACATCATGTTTGCATATGCTCTGCAAAAATGGATTGGATTTCATTCCTGGAATCGATTCTATGTTTAGTGCTACAAGAGAGATCAGTCACATAACTTCTGTCATTAAGCCTACAATTTATGCTGGTCAAGAAGTGCACATCTTTCTTGTTATTGCATTAGCAATGAAATGATTATAGCAATATAATTGTTCTTTTTTCAACTTAATAAGCATCCTGTGAACTCTTTTAATTATTTATTTTTACTTTAATGAGTTGCTTAAATTCTTATACTCGTTTGTAAAATTCTTACACATTTTAGTCATGGTCTTAATCTTATGGAACTGGGAAAGTGAGAGCTGTTTTTCATTAATGACATTCTCCTTCAATGAATTAACTCACACATGTGTTCAATGTGGTGCTTTTATGTATGTGCAGATGAAAGGGAAGGATGATAAATAGAGAGCAGGACATACAGGACTACCAGCAGGACCTTGATATCCTCTTAATGGCTCTAATGGAATGTTTTGATTGGGGCCATTAGGGCCCAAAGGACCACTAGGCACAGAAATAAATTGGTATTAAAAAAACAAGATAGGAGGGGGCGCTTTCGTTTTCACGGTCCTGGGTCACTCAGCCCATGTTCTGGGGTGTTAGATCAGAAACATATGTTGTCATGTTTTCCTCATGTTCAGTCAATGAGGCCTATAGCTGTAACCTCTGGAATCACTGGGAGTTACAGCAGCTCAACATGACAGGAAGCTCAGAGCACAGCGGCCCACTGCTGTTTAGCTTGGTGTTTCTGTACGTCAGAATCAGCTCTAACAAAAAGGAGGCAGGTAATGTGCACCGCTGAGTCCAGATCACTAACTTGTGACATCCTCTCTCCTGTGTATTTCTTGCTCTACTTCCCAAATACGTGACCTATTTTTTTAACCTCACACTGACTGCAGAAAGGTAGAACATACAGTATACACCATGGACAGGACAACCTCTTTCTCTGTAGGACAAGGATCATTGCACTGAAAAATATCTCCATCTAAACAAGTGAATGAAATTAGTACTGTGTTAAAATTATGTTTTATTCTTGCTTCAAGATTATGATAATACTAGTAAGCAATGTTACACCACAGAATTGCTCACTTGTATATATATAACATTGTAATTTTACAGCCAAACTTCAGATTTGGACACATCACAATGATATTATTGTCAGTAGATCTTTCAGCTTGTTTCACTGCATGTCTTTTCAGAGTGTGTTTTAGTCGTCTTTGCACGATTACACCCAAGCTACAAACCAGAACACAACATAAACAAGCTTTGTATTCACCTGTGTGGCCGAGAATTAAGCAATCCGGAGTACCAGACTGGTTGAGACCATTCAATCCGCTGCAGAGGGCAGGGTGGTGCAATACAGAAAATGTTCGTGGCAGTTGAATAGGGTAACCGTGGTAACCTAATCACTGCAATCAGAGGGATAAACAAAGCAGTAAACACAAGAGTTTACAACTCTCTAGAATGACACTATGTTATCACTGGCAAGTTTATACATACCAGAATGAGGTCAGACACATTCACATGAACTAACACGCTTGTGCATACAACTGCACATCAACCAATGGCCACATACACACGCCACGGACACAAATATAACAGGCCTCTTTCACAAGTCTCAAACAACAACATCAAAATGATTAAAGGAGATGGTGTGAAAGACTAGGGCATTTTGACCAAGGGAAAAAACAGAAACAAAGATAAAGTGATGTAGGTGAATGGAAAATATAAAAGAGTTGCTCATCTGCTTTCTTCTCCCTGCAGTAAAAATAACTTGCAGTTGATCAGAAACTGACTCACAAGTTCCAGGCGGCAGTAAAGGAGGGATGCATGAAAAGAGACGAGGTGAAGAGAGGGGAAAAATAACAAATGGTTTACTACGTGAGCGGCTCCAGGAGTTTCATCCTTGCACTCCGTCAGTGTCCCAATGGAGCATTAGCTGAATCTAAAGAAGATGTGCACAGATCAGCATAAATGCCCCGAAAATACACACAGAGCCGTGGGTGCATTACAGCTGAAGGCTTAAGTGGCTGCATATGTTCAACCATATTGTACACATAAGTTATAAACTCCCCCATGTTTATCAAGAATTGCAGCTTATTTGTGCACATACACAACACAGATGAAACTGAGAGCAGATGTATTGTGTTTCTCATTATCACACTACACATGACAAGTGAAGCAAATGTCTCACAACATCACTAATTACAGAATCATAATAACAGATCTAAAACCTTCTTGTCATTGACAGGAAAGAAGAATTGTAATGTCCATCTACTACATGTACAATTTAATGATTCATTTAACATGCCTGTATTATCTGGCTTAGCAAACCTTTCTCATTCCTCTGGTTTTCCTTTAAGCTCTGAATGTATCTCTGCATTTTCATACACAAATATCATATTGTCTATTTTAGACAACAGATCAGAGACTTAAGGATGGACCTGCTCCAGAGCTACACCACAGAGCAGCAATCCATACCAGTAACCAATATATCAGAGTTACAGAAGTTTTTCATCGTGCCCAATAACCATGAAGGGTTTCTCATAGTGAGGTCACAGTTCAAATGTAAGATTCAGTGCCTCTTTAGAGAGCTGTTGTTCTTGGATTAGTTCTGGTTTAGCCAGTGAGCTGACTATATTGCATGCATTCTGTAAAGTTGTGCAAAGTTGTCTAAACAGTAAAAGGCTCACGGTAATAACAAAGCAAATCGCCAATGTTGATCTGTATTAAACCAAAAAATATTAACCCATTAACAAATAGCTAATACAGTTTTTCTCAGTTCATCATTCCAATGTGAGTATAAATTCCACAAACTCACAAAAATTGACAAATCTTGGGCACTTACAGCAGTTAGCAGTTAGAATATAATACGCTTCTCAGATTTACAGATAGAAAAAAACAACATGGGTCTTACACAGGTAAACTGATAGTTTAGCAACGCATACCAGGAAAAGGTATTGTTTACGTCTTTGTGTTGTGTTGGACCGAGCTAAAATCGTGAGAAACTACAGAATGGCCTCTAGTTTGACACCAGTAGAGATAAATACTATAATGGGGTGCAAATGGTTGTTGACAGACTGCAGTATTATTAGTAAAGCCAGCCAGCGGTAACAAATTCATTGACTGATAAAGGTGGAACTAATTAAAAACAGCCATGCAAGTTACCGACATTATGAATTTTTATCGCAGCTTCTAATAACATATTTCAAATCAGTACATTTTCAGTTAACCATCAAGATCCATCAGCCCATGTGTAAACACAGTGCTGTGACATCATTGGCAGATAGTGCCAGTTTTCCAACATTAAAATTTAATTTAATCTTTGGCAACAATACATTTCTCAATACAATGTATTTCTCCAGAACTTAATCAACATTTTCCACTTCTATTCCCTGTTGCTTTAACAGTGTTGTTTCAATCAATGTACGCGTGTAGAAAAAGTACACATAACACATGCCTGGACCAGTAAATACACATACGCACACACAAGTACATACATACACAGATGCAAACTGTAATTAGTCCACTGACTGCTGCTTCTAGTCTATGCTGCGGACTCACTGCCAGAGTTACGAGAGGTTGGGTAAGGGATATTAGAAGCATGACAAAGTTCAGCAGAGTTCAGGAGAGCACTCTCCTCAGAGAGCAACTAACTTAATTCACCCACCACTCTGTTAAATTCTGGAGCACAAAAAGCAAAAGACATTGACAACTGAAGCCAGTGACGAATTCAAACAGAGCCAAGCAGAGCTTTGCCAAAGCCATATAGAAACATGAGAGGAGAGGGAAGTGAGTGGAAATAAATTACTTTTGTTGTTCTCACTCTAGTTTTTTCTAACCTCTGTTCTTTGGTTTATTCATGAAGCCAAAATCCAACCATCTGGTTTTGTTTTGTCTTAGTCTTGAAGACTAAACTACTCAATACTCACTGGCCCTCAAACACTCACATTACTGTCATTACAATGAGAATATCCTACTGATCTCAGGGCTGGAAAACAAAGATCCATCATAAACTCACTGAGCAGCCCGCTCAGAATCTCCAGCATTTGCTCGCTATCATGAGCATCCTCCATGTAGCCAAAACTCTTTTCTTCATCACTGTGATTTACACGCTCACTGACACAGATGACAGTCTGTGACATGTTCGTAAATCAGCGATGACTAGGTCAATGCCAAACAGCCATGTGGATTTTGAGGGCTCCGATAACATTTCTAGACAAAAATATCACCAAATTCCAAACTCTAACTGTGGCTCAGCAGAAAGCCCTCAGTTAGCCATAAGCTGTAAAAGTGTATCCATACACTGCATGACATACTGCAGTACCATGGCCCAATTTCACAAATCACTGATTTGTAAGTCCATCATAAAAAATAAAACTCATACAGTGAATAAAAAATGACTGTCTTACACATGAAAAAATGGATATGCATAAAAACTGGAGATAATGGATAAGCAATAGATCAACAGATTAAATCATCAAGCAATCACTACAATGTATGAGTGAAATTCTTGTGAAAAAGTTATTTTGGGAATGAACTTCTCACATACCCAAAATACTAATAGAATGAGCAGCTTCCACAAGCGTTGGAATGTGTTTGACACTTCAAAGCCAGCTTCACTTGAATGTCTCTGGCCTGCAGTCAGAGGCTCAAAGACACACACACACACACACACACACACACACACACACAAATATACAGTACATGCATGCACACACTGAGAGCACACACACATCACTTTCCATATATCATATATCCTCACATGTATGTAGACATAAACACATGTGATCATGCACAAGCACACACACACACTCACAAGAGGAATAAGAATGTGTTGACTGTTACAGACTATTTATGTCGCTCCAGGAGGTTTCACAGCATGTCCATGCGCAAACACATTTCAAGTCTTGGTATTCAGGGTGGCAAGAAGTTGATAAATGTCTAGTGAAATTTGAATGCAGTTTACTAAAGGCATAACCTTTGATTCAAAGGTAAACAAAAGTGTCACCCTCAGCATGACAATTCATTCACAGAAGTGGAAAATTGCAATAACTCTCAGATTGGTTGACAGGGGTTTTGACAAACAGACAACGCTAGACTACAATATATCTAGAAAACGGCCATGTAACTGCTTATTAATACTACTAAGGCCATTAATATACATCACATTTGCAACTAAATGCTGTACATTCTTTTTAAACTACTACTTTCCTGCAAAATGTCCATAGCAACCCAGTGTGTAACAAGAAGTGACGCATTAAGAAACTTTTCATATTGTAGGTCTGTTAGGAGCAACTGGTACATACTGTATCTCAATTTGATGTAGAAGAGGAACTTCTTCAAACAAAACAAGTGAAGCATTAAATAGACCCACTCACACACTAACAGAAGGCCTTGTCCACAAAAGTCATCACACATGGTTCTGATCATAGCATCTGAAGCCAAATGAGAGCCAGAGGCTTAAGCTCTCTAACAAAAGGTCAGTGTCATACAGATAGAGGTCCAGGGGAGAGATGCTCGCAAATTACCAGAAGATTGTTACTGTGATTCCCAACTGACCAGCTCACTAGTAACTGGGGATTGCAAGTAGTGCAAGACAAGTAGACAGAATTTACTATTTGAACACTTACCTATCAAAGCATTTTTATATCAAACTGAAATTCACTTTCTCTGTTTGGAAGAATTTCAACTACTGTAGAGTCATTTTTAAATCTGTAAGGGTAACAACTTTCCACGTAACAGTAATTTGTTATGAAATAATTCTTAATCACAAGGATGCAATCACAAATTTGGGATCTGTAATGGAAATGTAATATGATTGATTTTGTTTATCAAGAAATAATGTGGGGCATATGTTTTTGAAGAGACTAATAACTAAAGAATGATCCTTTGTAACAAACCCAATGCTGCTGTTAAGGTACCTCTAATCAAGCCACTGAACTTAAACTGCTCCAGAAACCAAATTCCAGCGACCTTGTTTAATGTGGCAAGACTTTTCATCTCATCATCAATCTCAGGACCTGGTCTATCAGCGTGAACTGCATTAGAGAAGTTTTACAAAACCAAAATGATAGGGCAAGATAAGGGGAAAAAAACAAGTACACAACATATCTTTGACTGAGCCAAATATATTCTGAGCTGCTGTAGCCTCCCTGTCTCACACAATAGTCGCCATGGCATGTCATGACCCTTAAAGGCCAAAGGTCACATCAGACTCACGACAGACAGCTGTTAATATGTGCAACTAATGTCACATTGATCAGACGTGTCAAGAGAACTGGGCTCCTTTTCATCAGTCTTGTTGAGAGTCTATGAAACCTGAGTCAGAGCGTGTGCAGGAGTCAAGCCACAGAACTGAATTCCAGGAGCTAAATTGCTCTAAAACTCACACACACTCACTCACACACACACTCACACACACACTACTCTACACTACTATACACACACAGACAGAACATAAACACAGTCTTTTTTTGTGTCAACCAGAATCAAAATATCAGTTTAGGACTTCACATTAGTGTTCAACACTAGTCTGGTATATTAGTCTACTATAACTATAGCTCATCTTACTTAAGTCAAAGAAGCCAAAAGAAAAGACTAGAAAACTAGACACCCCACATGTAACCATCAACATGTCAGTCTGAGAGGCGCACACATTGAACAACTCAATAAATAAAGAAGACAACACATCACATGAACATTCTTACATGTGACTCTACCAAAACAGAAATTGACATCCATCTAAAACAGTCTATCTTGCTAATTTATGCTGCAATTTGTGCAGAAAAGGCTATAAACAGAGGAAAAACACCAAAGATTTTGGATGAGACAGTGGATGGACAGCTCCCAGCCCATGCTGGTCTGTAATGGTCGACTGAACAGTTGAGAAACCAAACTGTAACAGCCAGAGCTGATCCTGCTGGCCATTTCTCCTGCATCTTTTGTGGAACAAGGATCATCAAAGTAAAGAAAAAAAAAACTCCTGGCAATCTGTCCACAAATTGCTGGCCTATGTCTGTTTGGTTTGCTTTGTGTAATCTCTCCCTTTCTCAAACTACCCAAATGTGGGCTTACAAAGCAATAAATATTTTCTTCCTCCCCTTATGTACCGTATACACAAAGTCACTTCGATGCTTCTGCTTCTCTATCCAAACTATTAAAGAGGTAATCTCTGTTTGCTTACCACTCTGTGAAACGTGCTGCTGGAGCGAGCACACCTACAAACTGATGTTTAGACACACAAATTACATGTTTAGATAGACTTTTTTATCAAAGAGCCAGAGCACCACTTCAAATTAAATGTTAACCATGTGCCAGCTGATATACAAGGAAATTAGTTTCTACTGTAAATTACAAATACCCGTAGTATGTGTCTAATCAGAAATATTAAGAAATGTGAAGGATATTGCTGTAACACAAGAAACAGAAGAACATCAAATGTGCTGAATTATTAAGAAAGAATTCCACATGAGGAAAAACATGTCAAGGATGTTGAAAGAGCGTCTCGTGTAAGGTGATATTTTTTCCAAACCACACTATTCCTGTCATTCACCTCCCACAGAGGTGGGCCCCTAGTCATAACCGAGCAGTGAGTGTGAGGAGCTGAGGCCAATGCTGTATGTGTCTACAGATTCCTCAGAGCCTACCAGCTAGCTGTGACTTTTAACAGCCGGCCTGTTCCTCCACACTCCCTTTAGCCCACACTGAGAGAAGACAGAAGAAGAGAGCAACATCAGTTTATCATTTCCCACTGTCAGCCAGTCAGTAAGGGGATAAACTGTGTATACAAACATAAGGGATTTCCATAAGTCAAGCAACATGCTGCAGAATCAAAGTCATTTTAAAAACCACCAGGAATCCCAATTTTACCCCCTGAACATCTTAGGTATTGTAGCTTGAAGAACAACACAGCTGCACTTGTAGTACTCCATCATCTGGAGTAAATTAAAGCCAAAGGAAAACAGTTTCCTTGGCAAGAAAAACGATAGACCAGAATCAACTTTGTGATCAGCAGAATCACAAACAAACAAATCATACTGTACTGGCCACATAGCTATGCACATGCAAACACACACACACAAAACCTGCAAGCTATGCTCTTCCTACCATCACCTCTTCTCAACCCTCTAAGCCTCTCATCACTGCAATTTGTCATTTCTAAGAAGAGGTTTAACTCTTTCGGTATAATGATGACTCGGATCAAGACATAATTAACTCAACTAGAAGAAAGATTCTGCTCTGTTAGCAGATTAAATCAACTTTGATTGGGGTTTAAAAATAGGCATGCATGAAATCATGCATAATTGAATTAGGTCTTGTTTGGATCAAGATTAGCTCTCTATTAGGAAAATAGAGAATCATTAAGGCAAACTGTTGGTAAGTGATTCACGTGTGTGGCCTGGGAGAAGCCTATGACAATATAGGATTAATAGCCCTCCCTCATCACTGTTGGTAAATCAAGTGTAACACATGGACACATTTGAAGAATGTCTTACCCTCACAGTGACTGTTGCATTACTTTTCATTTACAGTAACAACAGCAAAGAATTGTTATCCACAGTTATCCACATGTGTTGGTGTGTTGTCCAGATGTTCAAGTAAACAACATTGATGACACAAGCAATGGAACATACCAACCTTGCCTGTGACCTGAAGTAACTGATGAAAGAGATCCATGCAAATTACTAGTCCACTAACACATCTGAAATGGTGTTATCTGATCCCTTTGCTTATTCCTCTGTGGCTCCAATATGACTGAAAGGTTATACTGTAGTCATTAGCAGTCTTCTGTGTAACTAAAGACAGTGCACATTCTAAAAATCGTAGATGTGCAACTGTGTCTCCGTGTGCATGCATTAGTGTCCAAAGTGTGCGTGTGTTAGTTGATGTTTAACGGTGTGGATGTGGTGATCCAGCAGCTTTGTGAGAGGGAACATAAGTGTATTATTTAGCAGGCCAAAACACACATTGTATGATTTAAAGACAGCTTGTGGCAGCTGTGGTTTGATGGGTACTGTATCATGAGTACTGTTTACAAGTGAATGACTCACAAATGTTGATGGCGACAGTCACAATGAGTCACCCACAAATAGACGACATGCAAACTTTAAGCCACAGTCAATTTGCCATCTAGTCACATATATTAATTTATCTAAAAGCACAGGACAATATAGGTCTAATTTAAAGGTACATTCACTGACAATGCCAAGAGACACAAATTTAGGGATTTGGGGTGCTATATGACACTGTATCAAAATGGGGTGCCTTTAAAGTTTGTGTTTCATCCAGCTGTGAATGTACCATTATTTATACAATTATCTTAAAAGTCATGGATGTAAAACTCAGAAAAAGTCAGACATGTACTGTAACATATCTGATACAGTTATTGTACATACAACTGCAGAATGTGAAGGAAAAGTCTACACCTCTAAATATGCTGATTCATGGCCACAGAGGGACTCTTGGAATTCAGCAAACCACTCAAAATACTTGGATTTTGGAAAAAGACATCAAAGAAACTGACCCCACATGCCTGCAATGATGGTTGGTTTGTGGTTTTTATCTTAAGCAAAACACACAAATAAAACGAAAAATTCAAATGGCATTTGACATTTGATGGGAAAGAAGAAAGTAAAATGCTTATTGAGCTAATCTGTAACACATTTGTCCTTGACCATTGTGACTGGATTGTGCTTTCATCTGACAAAAGAGTTTAACAAAGAGTCTGCGTGTCAGACGAGCTTGGGGCATGTGTCATACAATGTCCAAATTGAATCAGGTACTATTTGTTATTATAATAAAAGAGCCAAGATCAAGCAAAAATCTGTAAATTACTCCGGAGCTAGATCTAATAAATCACATCAGGGAAGCATTTAGATTCTTCTTCTAAGTGTGCTTCTGTGCAAAACAATTTGATGACCTACTTCTAAAACTTAATCACATAAGTCAAATGTTATTGTCTTGGCAGCAATTAATAATTCCATTCGTGTCCCAGCAATTCAGTTGAGGAAGGCTTTTGTGTTTTTGATGGCGTTTAACAGTCTATCAGATGGTATTTCCTGCAGACCACTTCCCTGAGTATTTCATGTTGCAGTACTCTAGGATTACAATGCAGCAGATTACAGGGGGGCGGAGGAGACCAGTGTGTGCGCTCAACTGCAGGCGCTCGCACAGAAATGACTCCCGTCCCTCTGCGCCTCAGACACAGTGGACTCATCTGAGGAATCAAACTGGAGAAGTATGGAAAGTGAATGTGGAACTTTTACACTTTCATCAGGATTTTGTGCAGCAGTTCCGTTTTTTCAGCTGTTGAAGTGCGGTGAGAGAAACTGGAATTCAATTTTTTTTTATTTTTGGGTAAAATACGTTATCTGCTAGTTTTACATATATATACATATTGAGAATATGTATGCTTTCTATTTATCTTTGCATAAGATTTTGCATGTTTGCATGCACAACATTCTTCTTTGACTGTATTACCATGCTAATTATGTGTGCTCTGATCAAAAATATTATCCTCTCTCCATAATACCTATAAATGATAATAGAGAAATAGGCAAATAATTACACATAGGCCTACGAGTTGTAAAAGGCTGAGTGATGCAAATTTCGTTTTAGGCTAAAGAGAAAAAAATGTTGCACTAATGTTGCCTTCATCGCTTTATCCGAGAATCAAACTTTTTATGACTTTGTAGTTTGTTCAATCTATCTATCTATCTATTATTGTTATTACTATATTTGGAGTAACGCTTCAACACGCTGTGCTTCTCTCTCCAGGTGGGTTTCATTAATGCTTCAGGACAAAGTCTAGCCCTCCCTTGCCCGTGCAGCTGAAGCCTCATCCTCTGTGCACAATGAGTGTGTGCGCCTGCAGCGCTTCATACCTGTGGAGGTGGCTGCTGAAGGCTCTGCTTTTCTTGGCTGCCGTGCTGCCGACGAGCGGTGACTGCCCCAAATCCTGCGCCTGCTATGTTCCCACTGAAGTGCACTGCACCTTCAGATACCTGACCGCAATACCTGACCACATCCAGCCAGCTGTGGAAAGAATTAACCTCGGGTGAGCTTTCGCTTTCTTTCCAGCTTTGGAGAACTGCAGATACTCTGGGGGAAGAATAATTTCCCCCCAGCTCCTCAATTCTGGATTCTCAGCTTCTGAAAACTAATGCAGCAAAATCGGCCTCCTGGTCGACTTCCCGTAGCCAAGGAAGAGTTGAAGTCCCGCCCTGTCCTGTAGCTACTAGCTAGCCTCTCAGACTCTGAAACATGGTGCTGAATTTGGTTGTCCAGTTTTGTGTATCTTCCTCCTAAGTGTGAATGAACACAAAAATATATATTCTGACACCCTATGGGGCTGTCCTCAAGGTAAAGATATTATTAAATTACCTTACCTTGCCTGTTGGTGGTAAAGGAGGTGTACCATTAAGTTTGCTGCCTCAGATTGCATCTCCAGGTGTTTTTATTACTGTGCCTGATTAGACCTCTTCTTAAGGTGTGGTCATAACAGAACATTTTGACATGTCATGGCAGGATTAGCACAGGCGTAATTAATAACATGAATAATGGCTGCATTCCATTTAGGAGTGTCAGTTCCAAGGCCCTGCTATTGTGCATGTTGGCTCAGTGGCATGGCATACTGGGAGACTTGGAAACCATCATTAACGTTGTTTGTAACACCAGTGCTTTTTCTGACATGACAAGTCAAAATGTCCACCATGAAAAACAGGACCGAAACTGAAAGACCCACACTCCCTTCTTCACTGAAATGAACAAGGAATCAATTTTGGTGTGATCACACCTTCCAGACTGTGTGGGTGTGTAGTGTACAGTCTGTGCCTGATTCCAATCTCTTGTGACCTGTTAGATTCACTTTTATTTGTACGTTAAATGTGGTGACCTTGCATAATTCCCAATGTAGCCCCGTCCAAGTTAAACCTGAGAAGAGTTTTAATCAGCCAATTCAGCTCAAAAAACCTATGTGGAAGTGTAGGACCTTTAACTGAAGTGTCTCCATACTTCAAACCAAGTCCTCTTGGATCCTGAAAAAAATAATTATTTGTGCTGACTGTGTCTTCCAACAAAAAAAAATGTACTTTTCACCACATACATGCCACAAGTGTTGAAGTAAAAGATTATCACACTATTGACAGTGATAAAAAACAAAATACAGCATTTTCATTAAGATACTATTATAATAATACTTGGATATTAGTAATATTGGATATTGTGGGCGTGATGATTAGAGTAACAAATTGCTTAACTAGAATGAGTATGAAACATTAAGCCCAGCGGCACAGACATCCAATATTTGAAGATTAAAGGCAATACACACCCATGATTCATCTTCACATGTGTTTTCACTTATTTGTCTGATTATACCTATTCTCATGACTGTATGAATATGTACAGACTGTGCTTAATAGACATCTCCCAAACTCTTTTCACCTGTTAGGGCAGGACATCTTAAACTCATTCATGTTTCTTACGAGGACAGTCATTTACCAGCATAGCCCACTCATCTTCAACCGGAGCAGGCAGAGGTCTAATCTGGAAGAGCAATTGAAAACACTTGTGTGAGTGCGCAGGGCCTTAAATGAAACTGAAGTCTCTTTTTCATTTCTCTGCTTATAGGTACAACAGTATTACTGTCTTGAGAGAAAATGATTTTTCAGGACTTGCGAACTTAGAGCTGTTGATGCTGCATAGCAACACAATCCACAGTATTGAAGACAGAGCCTTCCAGGACCTCAAGTCCTTACAGGTAAAATCATGTGTTTGACAGTCTCTTGTGAACAGATTACAAACCTGTCTTGTAATATTGGAATACAAGTTCACTGTACTGGAATATCAAAAGCAAAAATTAAACAAAACAAGCTTCATAAAGAGAGCATTATCAATTTTTATTTATTATCTCCAACTTCTCAATTATGTTCTCACAGGTCCTGAAGATGTCCTTTAATAAAGTAAAGGAAATCAACAAAGAGACGTTCAAAGGCCTGGACAGTCTGCTGAGACTCCACATGGACCACAACCACATTGAGTTCATCAGCCCAGAGGCTTTCTACGGCCTAACCAACCTACAGTTGGTCCATCTGGAGGGTAACCACCTCCAGCAGCTTCACCCAGACACATTCATCACACTGAGACACAGCCAGGTGTTCAAGGTGTCCTCAGTAAGAAACATCCACCTGTCAGACAACCTCCTCACCACTCTGCCTGCAGATATTTTCTCAGGCTGCAGCCAGTTAGAGAACCTCTTCCTCCATGGCAACCCATGGACATGTGATTGCCGTATGAAGTGGTTCTCAGTGTGGACACAAAGGAACACAGGTGAGGAATGCGTGTTTGCTTTGTAACAGTCTGAAAGCATTTAGAGAGGTGTAAGGTTGTAGCATGTTTACAAGGAAAGAGAAAGCCTTCTTTCTTAATGAAGGAATATTTCTTACTCTAAACATTTTCCCTTGCATAATGTAAAAAAAACCTTGATATAAACCTTTGTGAACCCACATTTGTTAGCAGCTTAAATATAACACAGTTGCTAACTGCATTATCACTTTAGTAGGTTATTCTACTCAGACTTTTAAAGCAGTATGTTTTTTCTCCTGCAAACGAATTGTGCATGGGATTGTATCCAAAGCAAGAAAGACATATCCAAGGGAAACATATAAATCTTTGCAGAGACATCACTGGAGGCAGAGATCGTATCATCTTCTCATCATGAGGGCTAAAGAAAACACGAGACACAGAAGAACAAAAGTTACACCTTTTATTCATGACTTGGCTAATGTAAAAGTCAACTCATAAATTACAATTCTGTGTGGTGATGATGATCTTTTCTGGTTCACAAGTTTTACTGAGCTGTTTCGGTTTGGCTGGCCCATGATGTGGAAACTGTAAATGTTCTTTTCTTACATGCAACCAACTAAACGCTATAACACTTGATTTAAATGTTTCCAGAGGTGCTGAAATGCAAGCGAGACAGGAGATATCCGAAAGGCCAGCTGTGTCCTGTTTGTGAAAATCCTGCCCCTTACCACAACGGACCTCTATCCCTTCTCCCCAGTGATGCCTTCACTTGTACCAAGCCCTGGATCGAGCCCCATCTAAAGCAGAAAAACATCAGCCTGGATGAGGGGGACTTTACTCCAGTTTCCCCCAAGGACTTCATTGCCCCATTAGGCTCCATACAAATGAACCTGACTGACCAGTTTCACAGTGATGCCAGTTTATCCTGCATTGTCCAGAGGCCCTCTGCTTTCGAGAACCTGACACAAAGCTTGGAGGAGGAGGAGGGAAACAATGTCACCATGCTTACCGCTGGCATAACTACATACTTGGTGTGTAACATTGACTATGAACACATACAGCAGCTGTGGCAGATACTGGCCACCTACAGTGACTCTCCCATGAGACTGGAGAGAGGCTTAATGCTGGCCAGAAGCCCAGAAATGGTGTACAGGTATAGTCAGATGAAACCAAAGGAGGGAGAGGAAGGAATTCACACAAACATTGAGACTGAGATTAAAGCCTCCCCAGCATGGTTGATGCAGGGAGAGGTGAGCTTCCAGCTTGACCGCACTACTACCACTTTCTCTACTCTGCACATTAAGTACCAGTCTGTGGTCAACCTACGTGTGGAAAACACATCACCTAAGAGGGACCGCTATTCCTGGACCATGATCAAGCGAGATAATCAAACCAAGACAGAGCACACTGTACTTACAGGTGAGAATTAGAGATTAATGCTCAAAGTTCCCCTCCACTCAAAAATATGTTTTTCTTGTTCCTACAGTTGAATGTTTGAGCTTCACTGTACTGAATGATGTATGTGCAGAGCTTGACACTAGAAGGATGTTTTCACATTCATTTGCCGAAAGTGGAAAGTTTGTGCTCATTGACAATCCCATTTTCAGGGGCGGGCCTACAAGCATGATTTGTGACATCACAAATTGTTTGGAGGCCAATCGTGGTTCAATATTCAACTTGCAAAAGTCTGATGTGGAGACCAGCAGTTCAACTTATATTTATAGATTCTGGATTATTAATGGAGAAGGACTACATTTCAAAGATTTTAACAAGATAATTGTTTTTTGTGAAAAGAACATATCAGATACAAATTATTATTCAAAGTAGAGCAATTCATATACATGTTAAAACATGTCTGGAGGGGATCTTTAATAAACTAGCTGATAGCTGATATGACCTTCACTTCAGTCTACATCTGCCTATAATTAAACCCTTAACTGATGTATGTTGCATGACAAAAATCTAATGAGCATTTCAATTGCCAAAACAGGGAGCAAAAGACTAAAAATGTTTTATAATTTTTAAATATGAAAGCAATAGTTACTGTAATAAAATATTTGTTTTATTTTTGACGTAGGTGGTGTGGCACAGTTGAGCTGTCAAATACAGGGTGAGCCAAAGCCTTTGATGGAGTGGATTTTACCAGATGGAAGCAAGGTCAGAGCCCCTTATTCTAGTGAGGACAGGAGGATCATTATCACTGCTGAAGGGAAGCTCACTCTATGGGGTGCAGATGCCTCTGACACAGGCCTCTACCGGTGCATTGCCACAAACTACCTGGATGCAGATATCCTCATCTTTCGAGTGACAGTTCTGTCCCCTGATGTGGAAGAAGTTGAGGTCAATGGTGTCCAACTCTCAAGGCCACTGGGGGAAAACCTGGTTTTTGACTGTAGCTCCTCAGGGAGTCCTGAGGCCTCGGCCCAGTGGGTACTCCCGGACCACTCAGTACTGGACAAGTCTCATGGGAATAGGAAAGTGTATGAGAATGGAACCTTGCTGATTCAGGGTCTCACAGTGAGGGACAGAGGATTTTATAGGTGTTTGGTTGCTAATCACCTGGGAGTTGACCTGCTTGTGTCTCAGGTGACCGTGACTAATAAAAGGTCCGACACAGTAACAATTTTGGACAGTGAGGGATCAGGGATGGAAATGGAAGACAAGATTGACCCTAGCTTGACTGAAAATACAGTCACCCTCAATGAGATCCCCTCTTCCAGTCCCTCTAACAGAACTAGTCAGGAATCCAGGACCATCACCTCAGATCAACCTTACCCCAGACTCAGGTCACAGGGTAGAGGACATGCTGGAGGTAGACTGGGACAGAGAAGGAGGGGGCCAGTCAGCAACAGACGCATCTGGAGTAGTAGGGTCTTTGATAAAGCTTCCAAGAAAGTGGATCCACAGAAATTTGCTGAATTAATGAAAAAGGCTCAAGGGGGATCAAGAATAAAAACTAACACAAATAAAGAGAGCAGTCTTTCTGGTGATGGTGAAATTGGCTCTGGTGAGGATCACAATGAAGGTCATCTCATCATTGGGCCAAGGATAGTTAAACCAACTACAGATAATTCACAGAAAGGTAGAAAATTTGGGCAAGAAAACAGGCAGCCTCAAACTATAACAACCACACAGACAGGTCAGGGTAGTAATGTAGCAACAACAGGGGCACATCAAACTGCTGGCATGGAAACCACAGTCAGCAATCACATTGATTTAAGTCAGGTGACAGAAAATATAAACACACCAACAACAGAGTCATATATGCAGTCAGATTCTACACCAATCAAGTCCTCATTTACACATAATTCAAAAGAAGGGAGTGAAAGTCAATATGATGCCGTTACACCATATAACACTATTTCACACAGCACAGGCCTTTCTAGTTTTGATGAGACCACTGAATTTTATGCCCTTGAAAAAAACACCAAGCCAGGTTCAAATAGGCGCCCAGTCACTCTCCACCTTACTGTGACAGACACATCACAAGACACTCAGCTCCAGTTCTCAGGAGAACAACCTGCTGAGCCAGAGACATCCACTGGGGCGGCGCTCTCGTTTACCACAGACCCTAATGTCACTCCAATGAGGGATGGCCCAGGCCCAGTTGAGCTAG
Organism: Macquaria ambigua; assembly: GCA_008360985.2. NCBI lineage: Eukaryota > Metazoa > Chordata > Actinopteri > Centrarchiformes > Percichthyidae > Macquaria > Macquaria ambigua. The sequence continues at coordinate 94,369 of VMKM01001849.1, forward strand.
TCGTTCACACGTCTACAGACCCAGAAAGCCAGACGACATTCACAGCAGTCACCACCACAGAGAGACAGCAAGATGAGATTACCTTCCACACCACCCAAACAATCAAATCCCCACGCCTGCCTGCGGGATCCACAATCATCTCCCGGCAGCAGATCCATATCATCCCAAACAAGAACAGCAGAGGAGGTGGCCGCAGGAGGACTTTCCAAGGCCGCAGGAGGATCATTAAACCCAACAGGATCACTGACATACAGTCCTTCATCAATAAACTTAAACAGCCCTCATTGAAGAAGGAAGGGAATGTTACAGTGCCATATAGAATTGAACTAACCACAGGTAAGCAACCTTGTAAGCAAACAGACCCATTGTTAAATTGTTGCTTCATTGTTCAGTGTGTACTTCTTTAGCTGATATTCTGTGTATCTGTGTTTCCTTTGCCTTTTTTTATTTTTTCCCTCAGACTGTGACTGTGATGAAGACAAAAAGAAGACAGCACCCACTGATCTGCAGGTGGTCACACCAACAGGTTCCTCCAGTTCATCTTTACACAGATCAGAGAGACCTGCCTCTACGCAAAAAACTGCAGCCTCTACCACAAACTATTACATTACTTCAAATATCCCCTTTACCCATACAGAGTCAAGGCCAGAAGTTTCTAGTGGCTACATAACCTCTGCTGATGCCCCTGAGTTTTACCCTACATTTGATCAATTTTTGACCACAAATAAGGAGCCGTCAATCTCCACCACAGCCACTACTACTACAACTGCCTCTAAGGTTATTCGTGGAAGAATTCCATGGAACAGGCTGTTTGGAGGCAGAGAGAGGGAAAAGATACTGGGCAGGCTCATCAACCAAAAAACCTCAACTACAGCTGAAACTACAACAGTGACCCTAACCACAACCCCTGCTGCTATGCCCACTACCACTGCCAACTTACTCACTGAACCTGAGACTTTGTCTCCACCCCGACACATAGGGAACAAAAAGGGCTCATTAGAGAATGACTATGGAGATTTGTCCTCTGCAGATTTCGAGTTCACAACATTGGAACCAAGCTTTCATCATCTTACTACTACCAACCCATCCTATTACTCCAAGTCTGCCACCACTGCTGAAACCCCACCAGAATCACAGACTCTACCTTCCCCGCCTACTGTCAAACCACCTTCAAGGGATTATCCTGATGAAGCCATATCATCTGGGTCCGGGGGACTACCTGATAATTTGTATGTAGAGACAGAAAGACAGAAACCTGGTGGGACAAGAGGAAGGCAAGGACGGAGAAGAAGGCCATTTAGGGGCAGGAGGCCCTTCGAGAAACCTGCAATAATATACTGTCCAAGATTACACCACTACCACATTACTACCACAACTGAGGCTTTAACTACAGTGGTAACAACTATGGAAAGAACAATGGAGACAACCACACTACCACAATGGACTGTTTCACTCTACAATCCCCTGTACACACCATCTAGGAAAGAGGACAGAACCAAAATAGCTGTTTCCACTGACCAAACGTCAATGGAGGAGACTGACTTATATGAGGAATTTGACTCGAGCACATCTAGCAGTTTACCAGCTTATACTACAACCAAGACACCTTTGATCCCCTCAACCACATTTACCCCCACCACCACATTTATGCCAACTACCACAAAAGGGTCTTACACAACAGCTCGGACCAGAGTCCACAGCAACATCAGACCGCCAAAACAGAGGAATAATGGTCACACCACTCATAGACCACCATTGAGGAGAATCAGACCAACTGTGCAGAGCAGTGGTGCCAGAGACAGTGCAGATAAAGGCCTTACCTTTGACACAATGACCATCCTTACAGCTGAGCAAGAGTACATCAACACCCCTGCCCCATACAACAACATAGACACACACAATGTCATCTCTAGTGTTTATAATCATGTCACTGGCAAGGAAGCTACAAGTGCCAATGTTGCTGGCTTTGAACCCACTACAAAGGTTATGACAACCAGACCTAAGATAGTTGGGGGCAATGCAGCCAGCTTCACCGTGTTATCCAACTCAGATGCTTTCCTGCCTTGTGAGGCTGTTGGAAACCCTCAACCAGCTATAACCTGGAAACGCTTCTCCACAAGCACAGGTATGAAAACAATTTCATTAATTGTTATTATTTAGAAAAACAAAACATCTTGAAATGGTTCAAGTGTTGGGTAAAAGTATTTTAAGCATGAAAAAAACTTTATTTTCAGGTGCATCTAGGACATCTAGGAAGGGTAGTGCTAAGTAAATGAAAGTCAGTGAGGCAACCATAATATTTTTCAGATCAAGAGCAGAGAACACCGTGTCATTGATTGTTTAAGTTGACAAAGGGGTTCCAAAATATTATATTTGATCGTGACATAAGCAATTATGTATACTCCATGTCTGTTTTATTATGAACTGATGGTGTTTTTTGTGTGTGTTTATATGGCATTTCTTTATAACATAACACAAACAAAAACAATGAGAAAACAGCATAATGAACAAAAAACAATACAAATGGTAATAAAGTAAATTAAAAGAGTTTTAAGAAGTAACCTAAAGTACCACTACAGTTGATGTCTTTTCAGTTGTTTTGAGTCTGTATTTGTGTGAGCAATGTATATTGTTTTTGGATGTTTTTAAGTTGAATGTTTCTTAGAAAAAGAATCTTTTTCTCTCCATCAGGAAGCACCATTACCATTAAGGGGAGGATGGGCAAGTTTGAGGTGTTGAGCAATGGCACGCTGTTGATCCAGAATGCCAACATTAAGGACCGGGGCCAGTACCTCTGTCTAGCTGAGAATGATCATGGATCAGATAAACTTCTTGTCACCCTCTCTGTGGTGGCCTACCCCTCACGCATCCTGGAGCCAAAAATGCGTGAGATAAAGTCTCATGCAGGAAACACTGTGGAGATGAAATGTAATGCAGAGGGTCGGCCCACACCCATGATATCCTGGATCCTGGCCAACCGAACACAGGTCAGGGGTCAAAAGACAGAGAAGGGAAGGGTATCAGTATCTGCTTTAGGGACTCTTGTCATTGAGCAAGTGTCTGTTTATGACAGAGGTCATTACAAATGCATCGCCAGTAACCCTGCTGGAGCTGATACTGCTACAGTCCGACTGCAGGTGGTGGCGGCTCCCCCAGGCATCATGGAGGAGAAACGGCAGCAGGTGAAAGCTAGTGTAAGCCAAAACTTGTGGCTACCCTGCACTGGCCAAGGCAGCCCTCAGCCCACTATTCACTGGGTCCTCCATGACGGGTCAATGGTACGATCTAACAGACCTACCACTAACACACGGATATCAGTGTATGTGAATGGAACCCTCCACCTTAAGGATGTGACTCCAGCAGACAGTGGAAAATATGAATGTATTGCTACCAGCTCTACTGGCTCAGAGAGAAGGGTGGTGACTGTGACAGTAGAGAGCCAAGAGTCTGCACCTCAAATAGTGGAGACATCCCAGCGCACGACAGAATTGTTCTTCGGGGATCAGCTGAGATTAAACTGTTCAGCTACAGGAGACCCTAAACCCAGGATCATCTGGAGGCTGCCCTCTAAAGCTGTGGTGGACCAGTGGCACAGGTAAAAATGCCTTGATCAGCTCAACAGCTTTGTAGACCTCAGATTTACTGCAGTGGCAAGGCAAGCCATATTTATTCTGAAGCTTTACCAACTTGCTACAATCAGCTTAAGTACCATCTGTGTAAATACTGAATATTCTCAGTTTTCTCCAAAAGAGAACAGCTGAAACTGGAAAATCAACAATAGAGAAACAAGAGAGCGCCTTACGAATATTGGCTTACTTACAGTATATACTGTATCTGTGAACAATTTGTATGGCCTCCCTCTATGCATTCAACATCAGAGAAAAAGCAGCTGAGGAAAGAAGCAGAAAGCTTGCTATTTTCAAGAAACACATGACAATGCAGTGCCAGTGTTTGTTTGGTATAAGAGGTTAATTTAGTTTTCTGCTGTTAGTGTTCATTTTTAACTATTTGAACATTTTCTTTGCAACCACAATGTTCTCATTAGTGTTTTCTTTTATATGTTTTTTTTTCGTGTCCCTTCATTTTAATGCAGTATTATAAAAAATCTTCACTGTTATTATGGACATGACTGTGATGTGTGAAAGCACAAGACACAGTTTTTGTAGAATTGTTAAGAGTGTAATTTTACTAAATTATTATTTTTTTCAAAGTAATGTCCAGTATAAAAACAATACTGGATATTACTTTGAAAAAAAGAATTTAGTAAAAACATTTAGCTTCTTCCTCTTGGAGTGCACAGCAAAATTCATGCCATCAGGCCATTATTTTTCAAGATAAGTTGGTGACAACACATAAACAGATAGATACAGTTATATGAACTTCCCGGTGCATGTATTACCATAAGTTCTTGCATAGCTCTCAAAAAGCACAGCCCACAAATTACAGTATTCTCTAAATACCAGTTTTACAACAGTACAGTAACTCATACAGTGTCACTGTTTTATGTGTCATTTTTCCTTGTCCTGCACTATGGTAATTGGTTCTCACTTGTATTTGATCAGGCTTTATTGTCCTCCCCAAATGCTAAGTCTCTCAAATTTTCTGTCATGTTTCTCCAGGATGGGCAGCAGAATTCAGGTCCTGGATAATGGTACTCTTATTGTTAGCACTGTGAGTGATAAAGATGCGGGAGACTATCTCTGTGTGGCACGAAGCAAAATTGGTGATGATCTCCAACTCATGAGGGTCAGTGTGTCAATGAAGCCAGCCAAGATAGAGCCTAAGCTCTATGGAAAGAAGCAGGTACCCTATGGTAATGACTTTAAGGTCGACTGTAAAGCCTCAGGAGCACCAAAGCCAGAGATCTCCTGGGGTCTACCAGACGGTACAGTGGTCAACAGCGCTCTTCAGTCTGATGCCAGCAGTGGACGAGGACGAGCACGGCGCTATACACTTTTTGACAATGGAACTCTCTATCTAAATCAGGTATGCAATGGTATGTCATCTTCAACTATGAAACATAAAAACCTTTTCAAAAGATTTACATCACTGTGTCATGCTTCCCCAGGTTGGAATGTCAGAGGAAGGGGACTACACCTGCTATGCTGAGAACCAGGTGGGCAAGGATGAGATGCATGTACATATCAGCGTGGTGACAGCTGCCCCCAGGATACGTCCACCCAGCCAGACCTATGCCAGGGTGACGCCTGGAGGGAACATCCGCTTTGACTGTGAAGCACTTGGGGAACCCAAACCCAAGATACTGTGGATGCTGCCCACCAACGATGTAATTGCAGCATCTAATGAACGTTACCTAATGCATGTCAATGGCTCTCTGGATATCAGGGATGTGAAGCTTATCGATGCTGGGGAGTATGTTTGTATGGCTCGCAACCCTGCTGGAGAGAATAGAAAAGTCTACAAGCTTGATATAGATGGGAATCCACCACTGATTAATGGCTACCGGCAGAACAGGACTGTAATCAAAGATGTAGCTGCTAAATTCTCCAGGAAATTAATAGACTGTAAGGCTGAGGGCAATCCCACTCCTAGTATCACTTGGATTATGCCTGATAATATCTTTCTGACAGCACCATACTTTGGCAGCAGGATTAATGTCCACCATAATGGGACATTAGAGTTTCGTAACGTGCGGCCAACTGATACAGCAGAGTTCATTTGCATGGCGAGGAATGATGGAGGAGAGGCAGTAATGGTGGTGCAGCTGGAGGTGACCAGTATGCTCCGAAGACCGATCTTCAAGAACCCCTTCAACGAACGTATTGTGTCCAGGATTGGGAAAACCACAGTTCTGAACTGCTCTGCTGATGGACACCCAATGCCTGAGATCATCTGGACTTTGCCTAATGGAACACGGTTTACTGGTGAACCCGACCATGGCTCTCACCACCACCTAGGCAAAGATGGGACTTTAGTCATCTACAACCCTCGCAAAGAGGATGCTGGGAAGTACCGCTGTGGTGCCAGGAATTTCATGGGCTACATAGAGAAGCTAATAATTTTGGATATTGGGCAGAAGCCTTACATCCTGACAAGGCCTAGGGGCATCATACGCAGTGTGTCTGGAGAACCTCTCTTCCTTCACTGCCTATCTGATGGAAGTCCCAGACCCAGAATCTACTGGACCATTCCTGGTGGCCACATTCTTACTCGGCCTCAAGTCCTCGGCCGCTACCAGTTACTAGAGAATGGTACTTTGGTTATTCAGGATACTACTCTCCATGACAGAGGGAACTACATCTGCAGGGCTCGGAACAATGCTGGGGAGGCTGTGCTGACTGTCCCTGTTATTATCATCGCCTACCCTCCACGGATCACAACAGGGCCACCTCCTAGTGTGAAAGCAGTGACTGGGACACCTATCCAGCTCAACTGTGCCGCCATTGGGATCCCCAAGCCAGAGATCACCTGGGAGCTGCCCGATCGTTCAGTTCTGTCAGCGGCAGAACAGGGCCGGCCTATGGGTAGCGAACTGCTCCACCCTCAGGGCACACTTATCATTCAGAGGCCCACAGCCTCAGACTCTGGCACATATAAGTGCCTGGCCAAGAACCACCTGGGTACAGACTCAAAGGCCACATATGTACATGTACTGTGAGACAAGACTGAGGGAGGACAGTGGCTTATCCGAATGTAAACATTAACAGACACACAGTCACTTGTGTCTGTGAGGTACAGTACATGTTTTCTCACATGTGGATTTGTGAGGATCACGGCTTGTGGAATATTATTAATAAAGTGACAAATGTGGATTAAAAAAATAAACAGAGCACAAGAAGAGAAAGGAAACAGACATTTTAAAGGGAAAAAATGTTTTTTTTAACTGGAAAACCCAGCCTGGAGCTAGAAAGTTGTTATTGTAACTTTGGAACTGGGGGTCTGGAAATTCATAGGTGGTTCTCATTTCGGGGGGTTCTCATGGGAGCAAAAGGGAGCCAGTGCATAGAGTCAAACTAAAAGTGATTTCTCTAACCAAGCGACATAGGGATTTTATTACAGGACATACAGACATACTATACAGAGAGGGTGAAAGAATTGTGTAACATATTGAAAGAAAGAAAAAAAGGCTCCCAAGAGGGCCTTAATTCCCTTTAGACATTGGCCAGAAGTTGTTGCTGCCATGACACGTTGCCTTGTCCTTTAACAGCAAATGAAAAAGACAGCAGGGAGAGTATACAAGCAAAATATCTTTCAAGAGCAATTCATTGAAATTCACAGTGGAAGAAAATAGGTTTATTCAAAAAATATATGAGGCTTGTTTTACACTGGATGCATATCTGCATGGACAGGACAGTGCTTTCATACCAGAACTTCATCAGATTTCTTTATTATACTTTCAATATTTTTATGACAGTTTAAAGCAGATTCCTTCATATCTATCCGCAGTGCAGTTCATTGGTCAAAAAATACAAAAACACATTATCAGTCTATTGTGTTGTACACAAGAATTTACAGTAATGTTATACATTATGTTAATCTGTAATAATACAGTATATGTATATCTATTTGTAGTATCTACTTTTTCAAAGAATGGGAGAAAAAATGAAATTAAAAAGTAAAGATGGTTTATGTCTTTTTAATGGTTTTATTGCACAATTTGATATACCAACATCTTTTAAATGAGAAATATATTATGTATATGAAATACAGTATATCACTGTTGAAGGTAATTGGCTGTTAGTACTAGTGGGTTATTATGATGCTGTTGTAATGAAGGTTGTTAGGATTATCCAGTTGTGCCTAACCCTACAGGAGGTCATGGCTCTGGCTTCAGTAGAAATCTTCCAGACACACACAGTTTTAACTCTCCAGCTGTGAAAATAGTTCTTCACTCAGCTCGTCAAAGAGCAAGACCCACAGGAGAGCCTTTGATTTTTGTTTGTGATTGTGTGCTGATTTTACTGCCCTCCTGCAAATTAAACTGAGAGATGAGGGAGGATGTTGAGACAGAAAAGGGGAACAAAGTTATATATTTTTAAAACGTGAATCTGTATGTAATTGATTTGATGTAATGTGTTTCCAAAGTTATATACTAAGAAAGGATAGAAATATATTACATGCAACAGAAAAAATTAAATGAATAATAGTGAATTTATGTCTACTATATAGTGATTTGCTCTCTTGTTTGCTCTCTAACCACACTTCTTTGGCGACTGTCTGCAGATTTACATTCTTTTTTTTTTGTTCCTAAAGAAATGGTTACAAGTCATTTCTGAGGGTATTCATTAAGACAAATACCCTATGCCTTAAGGGCATCAACTGGAAACAATTTCTCAGTAAATTGCACCAATTGTGAATCGCCTATAATGATGCACATTTAAAATAGGCTAAAACGTCCTTTTTGCAAGGCCTCATAAATAATGCTGTGACTTGTACTGAGGAATGTTTTTTTACACTAATCAGGAAAACAGGAGAGAAAGCTGAAAAACTACACTGAATAAAGGAATCGATTCTGTGTCCCATAAGATGAAATTGTAGGTTACATGTTTAAATCCAATACAGTGCATGTGACTGGGGTAGAGACTAATATTTGTCAATTCTGTCAGTATTTTCTTTCTATTCGTAGCTATTGTCCATATCATAAAACCTTTCTGATAAAGCTATATCAGAGTCTTTCTTACAGTCTGTTCTTTGCGCTTTAAACACAGCCATTAAACAGGACATAATTAATTTACAGTGGCTTCCTATACCTAACAGCTGCACTTTAATGGACGCTCAAAAAAAGGAGGTCCTCAAGTGGGTATGTTCAATAAATCAATTTTTTGAGATCGCAGAAAAAACACATTTTTCCAAAGTTTAGAGTCAGTCTACAGCAGTGTGATATGACCCAGGCAGATATGGGGAAAGAGGGAATTGTCTTCCATAAACTCTGGAATGCAGGCTACTTGCTCCATGATTTGAGAGAAAACTGCTTGCATATGTGAGCTTGGTCGACAATCAAACACAAATTAAACTAGTTAAATGAAGTCTTTCAAAACCACCACATATTTTATCTTCAACGTGAAAGACAGTTCATCATTCGCACCATGTGCCCTCTGTGGATGGCGAAAAGTTTATTTGTTCAGTTCTGGTTTTGTGGTTCATGTTTGGAGAATGATGGAGTTTACCTTCCACTGACTTGGATATTTATGAGGATTTTAAACATGCGATTTTCCCATTTGCTCTTTTTCTCTTGGGTGTTTAAAGGAAAACAGTTGAAGTCTAACACGTACCATTTAAAATATGGTTTTATAAGAAGCTACTGAAAGGAGCAGTGTGTGTTTTTTTTGTGTCTGTGTGAATTTCACCTTTACCAGGTCAAATATACTGTACCTCTGAACCCAGTTTCTGGTCACAAAACAGCTGTTGAGGTGAGACATGTCAACATGAACAGTTGCACTACCACTACCATTTTACGAGATGAATAAACAAAAGCTGTTTTTACTCTGGATGAGGTAGGTAAAAGTATGGCCACTCCCTGGCCACCTCAAAGATTGTGGAAAAACAGAACAAATCTGCACAGAATCAAATGACTTCTTGCTGGGAAGATTGTGCACCTTCTCCAAGGGGCTCACAGTACACACAACTTAAATTATATATCCTGGAAACAGATCATTGATTTTGCACAATTATTTACCTCTACTTTTTTATCTGGATTGAGCCGCCAACTTGCTAACATCATTACTACTTAATGTCAGACCACCAAGACAGTCTGCACCTCAACATAGTCTCTAAACTATGCTCAAACTGCAGGGAACATTTAACAATAGATGCTTTATTCAACCAGTAGTTCCTACCTTAGTATTCTCCATGCATCCATCAGCAAGGCTGTCCATCTCCACTCCAGGAGCCAGAGGAAAGAGCAAATCTGCTCAGTCACCCAATAAGTCAGTGATTCTACTTAAAGATATCCTTCTCAGCTACCTAAACACAAGTCTTTATCTAGTGTATATGTTCCTGTCTTGCATTTAATGTAAGAAATTGTTGGGTACATAGTCATGCCCACTTTCTTAGTTACAAACGCTCTGTTGCTTATAATTAATTTTTAACATAATTAACTTTTAATCAACATTCAATAGACATTTTAATTATAGTAGGTAAATGTTTGCTTCAAAGACCTTATGACTTCTCATAGCAGGAAACGCACCGGTGGAACTAACAACACTAACAAGGCTCGGTTGTATTTAAGTGTCACAGGAAGTCATATCAGTGAGCCATCATGCACATTACCACGGCAAAGCAAAATGGGACGCTAATTTTAATTACAGCTGTGCTTTTCCTGCTGTGATGTCAAAAGGTCTTTCAAGCAAACATTTACGTACAATAATTAAAAATACAATCAGCATTTATTTTTTCACAGTCATTATAGAAAAATTGTATATTGTACCATTCATTTAAGATTGCATACCTGCTTATGAGATTGAATGTGCAATGTATGTTAGCATATATCTGTGTGTGGGCAATACCTGAAATGAGTAATGACAAACAGTTCATTAAAAAAAAAAAATAGGAAACTTAGAGCTGAGTGAGAAAAAGTGGTTGACAGAGTTGGTAGATGAGGGAAACCAGGGAAGGGTGAGACATATTTTTGGTCTGTGGTACGAATTCCATACTTAAACTAGAATGCTAGCAGCCTGAACATGGAAACGGAGATCTCAGGAGAGGACTGCTGGGAGCTGACCAACAGCAGTCTGAGACAGTACTTCTCTGTTAGCTCAGAGTCTGTCTTATTTCTTTGATGCTGCAAACTTGGCAGCAAGTAAAGTGGATCACTTGCTTCATTTTTGCTGCAATCCAAGCCTATAGGTGAGAAACTCATCTCAAAATATTAAAGTGGGTCGTTCCTTTGCACACACAGCCTTGTGGATGCACACACACGCTTGCTCATACAGTAGATCGCCGTCTCTCTCAGTACCTGTGGTGATGCTGGAATTTCACACCAGCATTGTAGAATCCACACATCCACCTTCCAGCCACAAGTAAGACAGATCCATCTTTGCACTTCTCTGCCAGGTAGGATCTGTCATGCTGTGATGGTGGTTCCAGGTTTCTCGGACCATTGCTTCTCAGGAAAAGGATTTAGGACTATTTTTGATAATCTTTCAGTTTTACTGGAAGCTTATATGTTGGCCATTAGTAAGGGAAAGGAAAGAATGCGGGTATCAGTTGTCCTCGTAAAACAATAGTTCTATATATGACTCTATATATGTAAACCTCCTTCCTCTTCCTCAGATATCGTCTGTAAGCCTTAAGAGTGAGCCTTTAAGCACTATAAACCAGGTATGAGAGCCAGGTACAAGGGCAAAGGTGCACTCATAAATCAACTGACTTCAGCCATACATTGGCCAAAGCTTTCAGTAAATGGATACTGCAACCATTAAATGCAAGAGGGGGCTAATACATACAATAACAAAAAGGATCCAACATGGCACACAGATTTTATGTATATTATAAGGTACTTTTTAATGGGACCATATCCCTCAGACTCTGTCCTGAAGGCAGAGGAAGTGTGTCAGTGGGGGTTCTCCAATCTGATTGGGTGCAGATGTGGTCCTTTGGTCCCCAGAGAGTGACCAGGTGGACTGGTGGAGCCCACTGCTGTATACCTAACCTTCCTCACTACAGTCACACAAACACCAAACTAAAAACATCAAAGCATTTCTAAATTATTGAGTCCCAAAGGCGGGGGAAGCTTTTAAACCAGCCAGCTTGCCCAATTAGGCTGCATCAACAATGTGGCAGTGCTACTTTACAGCAGAGGTTGATGTTTTCTGTCTGACAGGTTTAGTTTTTCCAGGAAACCTCAAGTTCAGTGATGAATTAGTAAAGGTAAGTGGGGTGGGATGTCAGTAGGAACTTAAGGGGAAAGAGGGGCCAGAACTTCACCAAGGCATTTGGCATTAATTCTTTATGCATAATCTTTTCTCATCCTGTAGTAGTTGTGATACATTCTGTGGCTGTTTATTGTAAAATCCCTAACATAAGCTTTGGTCAGGCTTAAATCAAGGCCTGCACATCTTTACCGGGATGAGGGAACAACTTCATACTCCATTCTGTGCCCTGTTGTTGGAATGAGGTCTTCTGTATTCCTCCTGTTTTACTGGTTTCCAGTATTCTTTGGAAATGGCATTGTTTATAAGACGACAAAGCCCAAGTTGTCATGTGTTCTCAGACACATCCACGGTCAGCATTTCCTCTGTCCTTCTGGAAATAAAGTTTAATTTACCGCTCCTGTTGTAAAGCCAAAGTGTAATTTAGATGCAATCTGGAGGAGCTGTAACACAGCTGAGGAAACACTAAACACCTATAAATAAAAAATGAGACAGGCGCAGAAGTCTTAGCTTTGGACAGCTCTGTATAGAAGCCTTCCCTGCTTTAAGTAAGACATATACTGTATGCTTGTTCTCTAGATAGACGTTCTTGTAGAAATGTATTTTCTGTAATATAAATATTTAACCTGTACTGTATGTTACATTATATTAACCATTATACATTCACACTTTACACATAAAGTTTGGTTTTCTTTAGGAAATACAGCATAACAGGTAGCACCAAAACAAAGCTTTCATTTATCTAGGACACAGAAAAGATCAGAGACTACTCATTCATATTCATCTTCACTTTGAGATAATATTATTAAGATTTCAGACCCAGCCAAATCATGCAACTATGTACCCTGATTGTGTTATCCTGACAGGCAACCAACAGATGGTGTCATGATTCCAAGGACTTTAGTGTGGACTTGTGTGTTTTGTTTCCTGTTTTACTTTGAAATTACTGTTCTTGTTTCCTTGTGTGCT